>SJYV01038059.1:772295-813348 GCA_006410875.1 Neotragus pygmaeus | reverse complement strand
TTTTGAAATCCAGTATTTGAGGTTGTGAAAGCATTCATAGGTTTTTTTTCCCCTTTAATTTTGCCATCTGTTACAATAAATATAAAAGGTACTCAATTAAAAAAAAAACCATATTATGTGAAAACCTCTATCCAATATAGGAATGTCTGTATTGAGTACATCAAGATAACTTTCAAAGACACCATTCTTATGGTGGATAGAGAATTGAAAAGAGGTTCAGATGGACTGCTTAATAGGCTTCTCATTGGTCTGGAAACAGCAAGAAAACTAGATCTTGGTGAGGTGGGATGATCTCTAATTTCCCACTTTATTTAGAAACCAGGCTAAAATTAAAAATAATAGCATTCTGAGGAAAAGTAACAATAGCCTTGCCCCTGAGATAAGCACCTATAGAGAAATACTTTGATGTCATTAAATAGTCTCTATGTTGCTGACTTTTATCTTGGGGAAGAGTGGTTTAGGAAGCCTTTGACAAATCTCCCATCTCTTCTGTCATATTCTTGTGATTATTATTTCATGGAATAGGCTCAGTTCCATGAATCATAATTGACAACATGATTGTACTTATTAATCATTATTTAAATCAGGTATTAGATAACAAATAATTGAGTGAACTGTCCTCTATATACATAGAGGATGCTGATTGGCCATATTTACAGCATGCACATTGTTCTTTTTTTGTCATTTATTATCTGTCGTTTGGTTAGGAACTTGGATTCTAAAGCTCACGGTTGATAACCCAGCTTCACCACTTTATCAGAGGTCTGACCCCAGGTAAGTTAATTAAACTTTCTAGGGTTTAGGGTCATCATCAATAAAATGGGGTTAATGACACTTACTTTAAAAAACACTTTTCAGGATGGGTTAGATGGCTAATATGAAATAAACTAATGCAGGGATTTTTGCCTGTCATTCACTTGAGAGATGAACAGACCAAGTAATGGGTATTGTCAGTGACCAGGGGACTGGACAGATCAGGGTAGGCCACAAAAGAATATAATCAGCATCTCCTGTTAACATCTAGATATGTGGACCCAGATCCTGGGTTAAACGTCACTGGTGTACATACAGAGGTCATGGTCTTTTACTCATCTGTGAACTTTCATCTGGTCACTTGATTACATTCTCTTTTGCAGGATTTAAAAAGTTGTGATCAGAAACTAAAGGGAAAACCTATGATTTCAGGTCTCATGTCTTCTTGATTTATCATAATACGGTGTGTCCCTAATCTTGTTCATTAAATACACCCAGAATGTTCTTCAGAAAACCAAAGTCCATGAGGACATCTTTGCACACAAGGCAATGGAGCATAATGTAACTGCTTCATCATGGTAGGAAAAACTTGAAAGAAAAAAGTGGATGTTTTTACTCAAAAGCACAGATTTCACCTCCTCTCCCTGGGGCTGCTCTAGGATGCTCTATGTAAGACAGATACTGTTGTTTAGTCGCTCAGTCGTGTTTTACTCTTTGTGACTCCGTGGACTGTAGCCTCCCAGGCTCCTCTGTCTATGGGATTTCCCAGGCAAGAATATTGGAAAATGTCATGGAAATGGGTTGCCGTTTCCTTCTCCAGGGGATCTTCCTGGACTAGGAATTGAACCTGAGTCTCCTGCATTGGCAGGAGGAATTTTTTTTAACCACTGAGCCACCAGGGAAGCCCAAGTCAGATATACTTATCCATTATTTCCAATAATAACTTTGGAAAATGTTAAATGGCATCCCAAACCATATTGCCTCATCTCAAATATTGATTGTAACCAGTGACAATAGTGATAGGTTGTAAGTATTTTGGGAATTGAAATGAAGAACACTGAAGCCAAGAAAGATGGGCGTTTTTGAATGTGCATGATCTTACTGGACCATCTTTTTAAAAGTGTCAGGTAATTTGTTTTATTTTCAGCTTAGAATTCCCTTGCATGTTGATTGTCATCTATCTTTCTTAGATCCACATGCAAGAAAGAGAAAATGTTCACACAATTATTCTGTATGTTGAAAAAGATTTACCTTTGACAACCAGGTATCTCATGGGTACATTTTGATGTGGCTGCCAGGAATTATGGGCTGTGTCTATTTAAATTAGTTCTTTCTGAGGCTGAATATATGTCAGTGCTTCGCGTATCAATTCTTACAAGGATGAAATACAAAAGATTAGAAGAGACACTAAAGACGGCAGCTTTCCTTCAAGATTAAAATCTTTTGGATAATCCTTTTATCAAGGAACACCATTAGGAAGCAAATTCAGTGTTTAAAATGGTATGTGGTTATGGCAACATGTGACCTGCCCTTGTTGATGGAGTCAGAACCTTTTGGTGAGGGTTGCTCTTGTGAATTGTGGACTTGCCCATAGGCTGTGATTAATTTTTGAGACAAAAAATATAAGTACACAAGTACAAGGTAAGATGAGACTATATTTCTTGCACTTCAGTAAGGACTGACTTTGCTTTTGAAAACTTCAGTTGTTACTATTTAGTATTTCAAAGGCACATCTAAAAAACTCTGTAGGTCTATCCAAATCATTCCTTGTGTTAAAGAGCCAGAAAGAAAGCCTGGAATGTACCATAGTGCTATTTCCGTGTTGCAGGTGAAGGGGTGAGGTACACAGATGGAGAGGGAACAGTTATGCTCTGGAGGCCAAAAGGTGGCCAGCGAGGGCACCTGCCAATAGGAGTCTTGAACATAGTGGGAGGAGCTACCAGTTGAGGATGTGGCAACCTGCCTGATTTTCTCCCATCATGCTCAGAGCTTTATCAAGGGTCTGGGCTTAGCATGTGGAACCACACACTTTCGGCTTTTATTTCCCAGCTTTTGAAACAGCCTCACCCCAAGCTCACCTGAGAGCAGGTTAGCATCACTCACCCAACAGCTTACCTCCCCCACCCCCAACCCCCGGATTTTTTCCAATGATACAAATACATTCAACAGATACACTCTGACCACATCAAATGTTACCTGTAATTTTTTTCCAAGTGAACTAACCACATCCACCAAGACTTTAACCCTATTCTATGCATTTCGGACACATTCATAAATGTTGATTTTCCTGCGGGTTGGTTTCTTCTGCTACATCAGTGTATAGAGAAGTTGAACATTTCAACCCCTTGCCGCAGTGACAGGTGACGCGTCTGATTGTTTGCTGATGTTGATTTGGAATGTTGATGCTTCAGGAAAAAAGAACTCCATTGAACAGACAATCTGCACAGCTCATGAACGGCACAAAGAGCATTTGCTATAAATAAAGTGTCAACCGGTCGCTGCAGCTTTGTGTGGAAGCATTTTCAAATTTTCCTTTTTGAATTATTAAATAGACCATGTCAGAACAACTCTGATTATTATCCAATCCATATGCTTCAACACCAACCTTTTATGTAATATCAAGCGACCGCAGTGATCAATTGGACCAATCATGAAGGCTCCCTCGTTCTGGAAAGGAGTCAAGCCGTCCATCCCACTGCAGCATCTTATGCAGATACGCAAACACCTACGGCATAGCTTACAGAGGAGGCCGCAGCAGGATCGGCTTTTAGGAATGCGTGCAGGCTGTGAAAATATATTTAGTTCCTTATCAAGAGCTTTAAGCCTTAGTCCATCTTTGTGCAATTTTAAGCCTGTTCAGGTGAGTTAGAAATAACACTCTTATCCAGCTATACCTCTACCCAGCAGAATTATGTACATAACTTACATGGTAAATGAAATGTGCTAGCGCATAGTTTTGAAAACTGTTGTATATAAAAAAATAAAATGCTGCCTTTGGTTTTCTTTTTTTAAACAAATACAGTATCTCCTGGAAACGGAGATGGATATGCAGGCATGTAGCCACGTGTAATTTATAAAATGTGATAAAATGATAATCTCTCACCTACACTAATACAGTTTATCTAGATAAATAACTCTTAGAATGAATACTGTGGATGCCTTGAGGGTTTTCAGCATTTAATTAAAATGGAACAAAAATATTCACTGTCTGTGTGGGATTTTAGCATCCACTCTTGACAAGGATATTCTTTAGGCTGAGAACAGATTAGTGACATTCCCTGGGAAACAAATGGGAGGTGGTATTTTTCTAGTCCTCAAGAAAAAAGAGGCTAAAAATGTATGGCATAGAAATCTTAAGATGAAATGGTTTCCGGAGTACGCCTCTGTTCGCCACCACAGCCCCCACCTCCCAGGGCTTGGACTGAGGGTGGAATTCAGGGGGGCTTCTCTGATAATTGCGGGTGATTGGAGGTAATACTCTCCGGCACTTTCACCAACGTCCTGGTGTGTAGCCATCACTCACAATGACTGCTAAAGCACGGGCTTTCTTCCTCTTGATGGTGTGTGATTTTGACGTTGGACGCAGGGAGGCAGGACGAGGCAGTGGCAGAAACTGAGAGGAAAGATGGGCCAGCCCAAGCCCTGGAGCAAACAGCCTCCCAGAATGCGGGGGATTATAGGAGCCTCCACTGTGGCCCACTTAACCCTAAAAATACATCCCAAGCCGCAGTGCCAGAGAAGTATTCAGAAGGAAGCCTTTTAATTGTGCCATTGTCTACTGAAAATTGATTAAGGTTTTCTTTTGAGTCAGTTTTTCTGGGAAAGCACTGATTACCTTTCTGTGACAAACTCTGCTCTTTAAATACATCGATTGTACACTCTGTTTTTCTTTTGTTTATTTTTGCTCTATTTTATAGGATTTAGGACACAAAGAAAGAAAAGTCTTGTAACGCAGTGCTATCCTATCATTGAACAAATTAATCTGGATGTTTTTCCACAATTTTGATAACAGATGACATACTGAAAAACCATGAAATTATTACTACAAGTTAATGTGGTATATTTCTATTTTTTTTCACATAGCAGATTCAATGTTCATATAACTTGGTTTAAAAGCTCTTTTGTGTGTCTGGAGATTTTTAGCACTCTTGAGAGGAATAAGAAATGGTACAAAAACTTGAAAAAAAAATAAGTAAGGAGTGAGATTTTTCTAATCACTTTTTAGTTCTTGTTTGGAATATTCGTTTTCCCCTGTGATTTCACTTTTGGGTCCAGAAAATGGGATAATNGTGGGGGTGGGGGTGGGGAGGGACCTCACCGCCCAGCTTCTGTCAGGTGGAGGTAGGAGTCTGTTCTGCACTCACTCTCCTAAGCTTTGGGGTGTGGGTGAGGGTTTCTCCTTACTGATGGGTGGAGGTGACAGTGTTGTTTCCCCTTATGGTCTCCACTGACGCAGTGGTGAGGGCAGAATTTTTATTGCTGAGTGTTGATGAAAGTTCTGATTTTCCATCAGGCCTCCTCCTCCTCCTCTGACACCATCCTAGTGGGGAGGGGGATGGGTACCTCTTATCATTAGCTAAGTGTCGATTTCTGTTTGTTCCATGGGATCTCTATTAATACCATGAGGGTTGGGGTGTTTGTTACTGGCCAGTGGAGGTAAAATTCCTGGCTTCTTACTTGGACTTTTCTTATGCTAACTCCTTGGGTATTGGAGCTCCTCACAAGAGCCTTAAGAGGGTGGGAGCCTAGACTTCCTACTTGGGTTTTGCTGGTGTGGACGAGAGTGGAGCCACAAATTTTTCTGCAGTGTTTGCCTGGAGTAGAACAGTTATTATCGAAAAGTTTCTGTCTTGCTTGGCTGTTCCTTTCCTAGTCATTTGGTTAGAAAGAGCAGGCTTTTGGGGGTCTTTTTTTCAATCTGCAACCCCTGTATTGCTATCCTCAAGGCCAGGGTATTCACCACTGTTGTTTTTTGGGTCCTAAAGTCCCAAGTTGATTTGCCTTCTCTCTACTTTTTAGAGTCTTCTTATGTTTGGTTTATAAGTAATGCCCAGGATTTTTAATTGTACTTCACAGGAAGACTAGGGGAAAGTACATTTACTGCTAATTGTTTTAAAAGATTCTCTGCATTTTCAAACTTAACCTCAGAAGCAAGTCAAACTCTCCACATCAGGCTTGGTTCCTTATCTCCCCTAATTTTCCTCAATCATCCTCAGCTGTACCTCTGAAACAGATTCAAATCCTCTCCTCTCCATCTTCACTTCCATCAGCCAAGGTCAAGCCAGCATCTCTTTCCTAGACTACTACAGTCAGGAGCCAGCATTTGTTAGAGTGAACTTTTCAAAACATCAATCACAGCACATCACTACTCTGATTAAAGAAAGGATACAAATGAACTTACAAAACAGAAAGAGACACACAGACTTAGAAAATAACTTATGGCTGCCAGAGGGGGACGGGACAGTTAGGGAATTTGGGATGGTCATATACCCACTGCTATATTCAGAATGGATAACCAACAAGGACCTATTGTATAGCATGTGAAAGTCTACTCAATGTTATGTGCCAGCCTGGATGGGAAGGGGGTTTGGGAGGAGAATGGATATGTGTATATGCATGGCTGAGTCTCTTCACTGTTCACCTGAAATGACCACAACATCGTTAATCATCTATACCCCAACACAAAAAGTTTAAAATTTGAAAAAAAGAAATTCTAAAACATTTTTCATTGCACTTTGGATAAAATATAAATTCTTTTTCCTAGTCTGTTAAGTCCTCAAATAATCTATCCCGCACTTGTCTCTCCAACCTCACTCTTCAACCTCATGCCTCTGCTCCCCTTGTAAGTGAAAATTTTCTCATCATACTTAGCTCATTTTCCTCCTTCTGTACTTCTATTTCATATCTGTTTCAGGGTATGAACTTGCCATTGGAGAGCCCAGAGTGCTCTTATTCCAGTTTTTTTTTTTTTTTTTGTCATGTGGAGTCCAGCTTAAACATCACCTCCTCTGAGAAGCCTTTTCCACCACCNTTTTCCTTTATATGGATATATGATTAAAATCATCAAGAAAGAAGTTTTATTGTTGGGTAAGGGTTGTTCGTGTGTAGAGCAGTGAATATGGGACCTGTGATTATCTTTAAAAATTTTTTACTTTTTGACATCCCAAGCCTGTCCAGGAAGTTCTTCTGGGGTCCTTCTCCCCCACCAAGGTCTCTCCTGGTCCCTTCTCAAGGAGCAATTTCTATGTTAGTAACTTGAGACAAACAATAGCAAGCATCTTTCCTTTGTCTTGCCCAGGAGAGACCACTCATAGGGAGACCGGGAATGAGGAAATGGCAGCAATGATGGGGAACCTGGTACTTGAGATGGAGGGCAGAGGGAAGGGCTTGCAAAAGACAAGAGCAGCGTTGAGAATATGCTGAGGTGGAGTTGGGGGTGACAGGGTATGATCAGTTTAATGAGCCACCTGGCTGCCCCCACAGATGCTCAGATATTCCTCTTGAGTTTCCACCAACCTCACTGAATTTTTCTCCGACTCTCTAGTGCTGCACTGTCCAGCAGAGTAGTCACCAGCCTCCTATGGCCCTTGAAATGTGGCTCTTCAAATTCGCCCCATGCTTTAAGTGTAACAGGCATCCTGGCTTTCAAAGAGTTAGTATTAAAAAGATAACACAGTTCATTAATAATGTTTACATAATTACAAGTTTAAATAATATTTAAGATATTTCCTTAGAATTCATTTCTTTTTTAAACTCTTTAAAAATGGTTACTAAGAATTGTAAATTTACATCTGTGGCTTGCTTTAACAACCCACATTTTCTAGTTTCTGTATTTGATGCTTTGACATGTTAGGGCTTTGTTGACCCTTTGAAAGGGCTGCCTCTCCGAGGGCTTGCCAGTTTCCAGAGATAGCAATTCGCTTGCCAATTGCCAAATAGGTTGACACGTGAGAGCACCTGCCATACACACAGCAAACATCCCAGAGCCCACACCCCCAGCTACCTCCTTTATTACCTCCATTTGTGCTGTAGCCATCATGCCTCTACTCTAATCACCCCAGGGCTGGGGACCCTATGTCCCAGAGCAGGCTGAAATTATTCAAACTAGCCAGTCCCAAGCCTGCTTGCCCTGCCTCACCCATTCCTCCCTATGGAACTCCACAATAGTCTTACCCACTTACCCCGTCATCCCCTGCCTCTTGACTGATGTGGTACTGCCCCAGGTGGCTCTCCATGGGATGAATGACCCGCCCTTCTCTTGGTATCTGTGAATATAACAAAATATCTTTTCAATGGCAGTCATTTTCTGATCTGTCGGCCTTACCATACTTGAATGATAAAAGAACCTACATTTTAAGACACTTGTAACCTCTTGCTATGGGACAGTACTGCCAGAGTTCTATTTCTCCAGCTGGAGAATCACCTATAAAACTACACATCCAGAGCTCTTGGCCCCCTTAGAACTAACACAGCTCCTGAAATATAGTATCAGCTCAATAAATATTAGCTATTATTACTTTGACAGCATAATCACTATTATACGGCCGCCCACCAGGCTTCCCCGCCCCTAAGATTCTCCAGGCAAGAACACTGGAGTGGGCTGCCATTTCCTTCTCCAGTGCATGAAAGTAAAAAGTGAAAGTGAAGTCGCTCAGTCGTGTCCAACTCTTAGCATGGACTGCAGCCCACCAAGGCTCCTCCATCCATGGATTTTCCAGGCAAGAGCACTGGAGTGGGGTGCCATTGCCTTCTCCTTATAATGATAATAAAGTGATTTAATTCTGACTTAAAGAGACCATTTTCTGTTCTTCTTATTATTTTTGTTACTATTTCATTACATGTTAAAAAATGTATATATTACATATAAATGTGTGTATATATATATATATATATATATATCTCCTTACTGGTAAACTAGCATTTATTGAGTTGTTACTATTAGCCATGCTTGTGTTAAGCACTTTACACATCATTTGATTTAATCACCATTACGATCAATTGAGTAACAAGTAAGCAAGAAAAGCAACTTGCCAGGAATCACACAGCTTGCTAGTATTGGAGCCGTAGCGGAGCCAAATTATGACTAGGATTATTTGGGGCTGGTAGTTTTAAGAAATTGAAGACTCACGATGTTTTCCTTTTTACCTTCCTGTTAACTGCCTAAAAGAATGTAGACAGAGGACCTGTTCCAAAAAGAGAGCCATCACTGCAGACTGTTGTTGTTCAGCTGTGCAATCATGTCCAACTCTTTTGTGACCCCATGAACTGTAGCCTACCAGGCTCCTCTGTCTGTGGGATTTCCCAGGCCAGAATACTGGAGTGGGTTGCCATGCTGTCCTCCAGGGGATGTTCCTGACCCAGGGATCAAACCTAGGTTTCAAGCAGATTTTTTATCACTGAGCCATCTGGGAAACCCATCACTGTAGGTAACTACACACACCACAGGTATGAGTAGACAGGGGGAACTCCGTAAACTCTTTGTTAAAATTCCTCTCTGTGTCCCATTGTTTCTGTGCAGCCCAGCAGATATTTGTGAACCAGACATTTGCTCTTTTCCATCTTCCTGTGAATCACCTTCCTTCCCTCTGAAGTCCCAAGCCCTTTCCCTTTCTCCTCTCAGAGAGCATATGAGCCTCACTTGCCTAACTTGTCTGTGGGTCTCATTTTCTCACGAAGCTCCTGTACGTACAAAATTAAATTTAATTTTCCCCTGGTTATCTGACTCATGTCAATTTAATTCTTTGACTGGCCAGAAGAACCTAGACATTTAGAGGAAAAATTTTCCCTTCCCCCACTGAGAATGTATGTAATTTTGAATAATATACAATTTTTGTATATACTTAAAAATATTAGGCACAGTCCTCAATCATAAGGACGATAAAGGGTATATGTGCTATTCAAGGATTATAATGAAACAAATAAACACGTGAACATCACTAGGAGAAGGGTGTGGCTCTTCTCTGAGCCTGGGTCCACACTTCTACACCAGAGGTATTTCACCCCATCTTTGTGGTTGTCATCCCATTGCTTTTCTGTCTACACATGCCTCCCACATGTGTTCCTCCTGGTGAATTTACAGTGAGTATTTTACTTGCCTGCTGTCAGGCTTTAGAAGAATGGGCTCGCACCACATGGATTCTGCCATGGTGGCTTCTTTTGTATGATGTGTGTCTACTAGATCCATCTGTGCTGATGGACGTAGTTGCAGTTCACTCGTTTTCACTGCCTTCCTGAACTCTATTGCATGAATACTTTTTGGCGGACATTTTTTCTGTTTGACATTTGGATGGCTTTATTTTTTTTGTTATTAAGAATAGTATTGCTAGAAATACTCTATTTTTCCTGTTCTTGAATATTTTCAATGATATGTATTCTTTCTTTTTAATTTTTTAAAGATAACTTTAACTAGTGTTAGCTAACTAATACTTTTAATGAATTAATTTTGCTGCACCAGGTGTCAGTTTTGGCAGGCGGGATCTTTAGTTGTGGCATGTATAATCTTAGGTGAGGCACATGGGGTTTAGTTCCCTGACCAGGGACTGAACCTGGCTCCCCTGCATTGAGACTGCAGAATCTTAGCCACTGGGCCACCAGGGAAGTCCCTTAGCTAACTAACATTAGCTGTGATTTAACTAATATATCATTTTATTTAAATGGATTTATTTTAATTGGAGAATAATTATTTTACACTATTGTATTGGTTTCTGCCATATGTCTACATGAATCAGCCATAGGTCTATGTATGCCCCCTTCCTCTTGAACCTCCCACCCACCTCCCACCCCATCCCACCCCTCTAAGCTGTCACAGAGCACTGGACTTGAGCTCCCTGCAGCATACAGCAGTTTTCTACTGACTAGTTAATTTTAAATATGGTAATATATATGTTTCAATGCTACTCTCTCAATTTGTCCCACCCTTTCCTTCCTGCCCTGTGTCTGCAAGTCTGTTCTTTATGCCTGGATCTCCATTGCTGCCCTGAAGATTTAATCAATATTTTAAATGAATGTTAGACTTACAGGAAAATTCCAAAAGTGGTACAGAGAGTTTCCTGCAGACTGCTCATCTTACTTCTAAGGTTAATATCTTACTTTACTGTAGAACAGTTATAAACTAGGACACTTCCATTGGTCTGGTATTATAACTTATCCATGGGTCTCTTTGACTTTCATCATTTTCTTTCCTGACACCCTTTTCTGTTCCAGGATCTTAACCAGGAATCCACATTGCATACAGTTTTTATTTTGGAGGGAATCATTTTGAACTCATTTCTGTCTTATTCAAAAATTACAAGAACAGTATTTCAGGGAGATTAGTCTTAAGGCAGCATGTGAACTAGATTTTAAGGCAGAGAGATAAAAGTAGGAATGCCAGGCAACTCTTACTATATTGTGATTGCTTAAGGCAGAGAGAAGAAAGGGTATGATGATGAGGGACCATCCGTGTGTATATGCACTTATATATACATCACATAAATGTGTATATGCATAGATGGCACACATATGCACAGATTGCATTGTAACCATGTGTTCATCTTTCTCTCTTAGAAGTCCATGAATTCCTTGGGGGCAGAGAGCAGTAACGCTGATTCATCTTACTATTTTCTTCAGGTTCTCAGAAGAGTAACTGGTTAAAGTAGTAATTTGCTGAAGGTTTGTCAAATAAGTTAATATGAATGAAAAAGCCAAGCTGAAGGGGAAACTACAGCACAGGAAGAATAAGAAAGAGAGAGAGAGAGAGAAGAGCGAGATCTGATCGGCTGATGGGCTAGGGGAGACAGCGCAGAAGGCAAGACGCTGAAGGCAGAAGAGAAAAGAAGAGGATTAAGAGTGAAAAAGAAAGCAAGCAAGGAGAAGTGAGGGATGAAGCTAAGCAGTGGTGCTGTTTTCCCATTGCGTTGCTCACGTGGGTCCTGTACATTATCACCCATCACTTAAATTTAAAGCCTTGCCCCCTTTGTTTATTGGTGTTCACAGCTCTCAGACATTTCTCTATCACTTACTCCCTCATCCCCCTCCTTCACAAGGTGCTGCTAATAGTCTCCTGCTGTAGCAGTAGAACGTCATGTGATGCTGATGCTTCATTGTCATGGGGCCTCTTGTGGAAGTTTCACGCTTCCGCAAGGCCTTTGCACCTGCTGTTCCCTCCTTCTCAGATTCTCAGCCCTTAAATTTTCACAGGCGTGGCTTCTTCTCGTCCCCAAAGTTTTAGTCCTGTTCTCCTGGTTTGTTTAGTCACTAAATCATGCCTCACTCTTTGTGACCCCATGAACTGCAGCATGCCAGGCCTCCCTGTCTTACACCATCTCCCGGAGTTTGCTCCAACTCACGTCCACTGAGTCAGTGATGCCGTCCAGCTGTCTCATCCTCTGTCATCCCCTTCTCCTTCTGCTTTTAATCTTTTCCAAACTCAGGGTCTTTCCCAGTGAGCTGGCTCTTTGTATTACATGGCCGAAGTCTTGGAGCTTCAGCTTCAGCTTCTCTTTATTTCTCTTCTATCTTATTATGTTGTTTTATTGTCTCCAAAATGCTTAGGGCTCTAGGGAAATTTCTTATTTATTTATTTGCTCACTTTCTTTACATTTATCTTCATCCACTAGAATATGGTTCCATGAGAGTAGGGACCTTGTTTGTCCTAAAACTTCATTGGTCTTAGGTGTTAAATGAACTGTCACTCATAGGCTATGTTTTGCTTTGTTTTGTGACTGGGCTATTCTTTAAGGATAAAGGAGAGTCATCACTAAGTTTCCAGGGTTAAATTAAAGAATAATTCACTGAGTGGGGATAAAGCTGAGGGAAGAGAAACTTCTGACCTAAGATAACATTTCAAGTGAATTTGATATCTCTTAGGCAAGTCCCTGCTCCACTATAACAGCGTGTATACATGTATATATGTATATATATATATTTTGAATGCCTGTTAAGTACCAGGTACTGTAGCAGATATGGCAGATATTGAGAACAACAGACATCTGTCCTCCAGGACCTTTCTGTCAAATGGAACTGTTTGATAAGCAAATCACTGGTTGCAAAGCAATTTACTAAGAGCTGTCATAGAAGGTTGCTCTGAGGGCTCGGAGGAGAAAAGGATAGAAGAGAACAGACCTTAAAAGCAGCTCAATAGCCACTTCAAATATACAAATGAGCGTTTTCACATAATGCTCTGAATGATGATAACAGGTGTTATTGCGCACGGTTCAAATAAATCTGGCAATATTGGGTTAAAGTTAACCGATTGTCTCTCTAATGCAGTACTCATCAGAGCCTCTAACTTGCTAATATTTGGTAAGCACCATTGCCTACATTTGACCACAGTGCCTTTCTCAAAGAGGAACTTAAAAAACTAGTTTTCACCAAACAAACTTGGGGAAATGCTAATACAGATTATAAAACAAAAGCATATGGGATGGCATTTATTCATAATATGTTTAGCTTAAATCTTCAAAAAACTTATTTCCCGACATTCAGGGTTGAGGTTTCCCCACTTAAAATTTTTAGGGGTGGAATTCAGGAAACTCTTCATTAGTTTCTTGTCTCCATATTTCTCCCTTCCCTTATCTTCCTATAACTCCTTCAAGACCCGCTAAATTCCCATGTATATAGGAAAGAGTTCATGCTCTAATTAGTGGAAGATTTCTAATAGCTCTAAAAATTTTAGAAATTCTACATTAAGGAATGATAAAAGATTAAAAATAAAGCTTATCATACTAACATTTTGTCTCTAATATTGTTCCCTTATGAAAAGGAATTAGAATTCCTTGAAGAAATGGTTGACTTTAGGGCTGAGGTACGGTAGGCACAAAATGAGTTGGGAAAATATCTTTAATCCACAAATTAAATGCCCCTTTCCCCCCATTAATAAAATGGTGGAACATATTACAAGAATACAGGAACAGCTCCAAGGACCTCTACTGGCCACATCTAAGACAATCCGAGCACCAGAACAATTAAGTAGAGTAACAGATCATTGAAAAATAAGAATATAGAGAAAGAAATAAAAGAGGGAATAGGGAGGGTTGTTGCTTACAGTACAATCCCCAGTGCCTGCTGGTAAATATAGAGGAAATGTTGGAGTTAGAAAATTAGCATTTTGCAATTGTCTTGCTAAAGATTGGCTCAGTTAAGAATTACTGATTCAGAGGAAAATTTATTTTCTTTTTATGAGTTTTTTGTTTGTTTGTTTTACCATTTATATTTTTTAATTTATTTTTTTATTGAAGGATAATTGCTTTATAAAACTTCGTTGTTTTCTGTCAAACCTCAAGATGAATCAGCCATAGGTATACATATATCCCCTGCCTTTTGAAACTCCCTCCCATCTTCCTCCCCATCCCACCCTTCTAGGTTGATACAGAGCTCCTGTTTGAGTTTCCTGAGCCATACAGCAAATTCCCATTGACTATCTATTTTACATATGGTAATATAAGTTCCTGTGTTACTCTTTCCTTACATCTCACCCTGTCCTCCCATCTCCCTATGTTCATAAGTGTTTTCTCTATGTATGTTTCTCCATTGCTGCCCTGTAAATAAGTTCTTGAGGACCATTTTTCTAGATTCTGTATATGTGCATTAGAATACAGTATTTATCTTTCTCTTTCTGACTCACTTCATTCTGTATAATAGGCTCTAGGTTCATCCACCTCGTCAGAACTGACTCAACTGCATTCCTTTTTATGGCTGAGTAATATCCCATTGTGTGTATGTACCACAACTTCTTTATCCATTCATCTGTTGATGGGCTTCTAGGTTGCTTCTATGTTCTAGCTATTGTAAACAGGATACATGTTTACAGGATAAATGAGATACATGTGTCTTTTTCAACCCTGGTTTCCTCAGGGTATATGCCTAGGAGTGGGTTGCTGGGTCATATGGGGATTTTATTCCTAGTTTGTTAAGGAATCTCCATACTATCTTCCGTAGTGGCTGTATCAATTTACATTCCCACCAACAGTGCAAGAGCATTCCCGTTTCTCCACATCCTCCCAGCATTTATTGTTTTTGTTGACTTTTTGATGATGACTGGTGTGAGATGATATCTTATTGTGGTTTTGATTTACATTTCTCTAATAATGAGCAATGTTGAGCATCTTTTCATGTGTTTGTTAGCCATCTGTATGTCTTCTTTGGAGAAATGTCTCTTTAGGTCTTTTCCCCACTTTTTGATTGGGTTGTTTGTTTTCCTGGTACTGAATTGTATGAGCTGCTTATATATTTTGGAAATTAATCCTTTGTCAGTTGTCTCACAGAGAAGGCAATGGCACCCCACTCCAGTACTCTTGCCTGGCAAATCCCATGGGCGGGGGAGCCGGTAGGCTGCAGCCCACGGGGTCACAAAGAATCTGACATGACTGAACGACTTCACTTTAACTTTTCACTATCATGCATTGGAGAAGGAAATGGCAACCCACTCCAGTGTTCTTGCTTGAAGAATCCCGGTGACATCACAGCCTGGTGGGCTGTCATCTATGGGGTTGCACAGAGTTGGACACGACTGAAGCAGCTTAGCAACAGCAGGAGCAGTTGTTTCATTTGCTATTATTTTCTCCAATTCTGAGGGTTCTCTTTTCAACTTGCTTATAGCGTCCTTTGCTGTGCAAAAGCTTTTAAATTTAATCAGGTCGTACTTGTTTATTTTTGTTTTTATTTCCATTACTCCAGGAGGTTAGTCATAGAGGATCTTACTTTTATTTATGTCATCGAGTATTCTGCCTATGTTTTTCTCTAAGAGTTTTATAGTTTCTGGTCTCACATTTAGGTCTTTAATCCATTTTGAGTTTATCTTTGTGTATGGTGTTAGAAAGTGTTCTAAATTTACTCTTTTACATGTAGCTGGCTAGTTTTCCCAGCACCATTTATTGAAGAGGCTGTCTTTGCCCCATTGTATATTCTTGCCTCCTTTGTCAAAAATAAGGTACCCATAAGTGCATGGGTTTATTTCTGGGCTGTCTATCTTGTTCCATTGGTCTATATTTCTGTTTTTGTGCCAGTACCATACTGTCTTGATGACTGTAGCTTTGTAGTATAACCTGAAGTCATGAAGGTTGATTCCTCCAGCTCCATTCTTCTTTTTGAAGACTGCTTTGGCCATTCAGGGTGTTTTGTGTTTTCATATGAAGTGCGAAATTTTTTGTTCTAGTTCTGTGAAAAATGCCATTGGTAATTTGATAAGGACCACATTGAATCTGTAGATTGTGTTTGGTAGTATAATCATTTTCACAATACTGATTCTTCCTACCCCCAAACAGGGAATATCTCTCCATCTGTTTATGTCATCTTTGATTTCTTTCATCAGGGTCTTATAGTTTTCTGTGTACAGTTCTTTTGTCTCCTTAGATAAGTTTATTCCTAGATATTTAATTCTTTTTTTTTGCCATGGTGAATGAGATTGGTCCCTTAATTTCTCTTTCTGATTTTCCATTGTTAGTATATAGAAATGCAAGTGACTTCTGTCTGTTGATTTTGTATCCTGCAACTTTGCCAAATTCACTGACAAGCTCTAGTAATTTTCTGATAGTATCTTTAGGGTTTTCTTGTACAGTATCATGTCATTGGCAAACAGTGAGAGCTTTACTTCTTTTCCCATCTGGATTAATTTTATTTCTTTTTCATCTCTGATTGTTGTAGCTAGGACTTCCAGAACTATGTTGAATAATAGTGGTGAAAGTGGACACCCTTGTCTTGTTCCTGATCTTAGGGGGAATGGTTTCAGTTTTTTACCATTGAGAACAATGCTTGCTGTAGGCTTATCATATATGGCCTTTACTATGTGGAGGTAGGTTCCTTACACTTCCATTATTTGAAGAGTTTTAAATCATCTATTTCTACTTTATTGACTATGCCAAGCTTTGACTGTGTGGATCACAACTGGCTGTGGAAAATTCTGAAAGAATTGAGAATACCAGACCACCTGACCTGACACTTGAGAAATCTGTATGCAGGTCAGAAAGCAACAGTTATAACTAGACATGTAACACCATACTGGTTCCAAATAGGAAAAGAGGTATGTAAAGGCTGTATACTGTCACCCTGCTTATTTAATTTATATGCAGAGTACATCATGAGAAACACTGGGCTGGATGAAGCACAGGCTGGAATCAAGATTGCCAGGAGAAATATCAATAACATCAGATATACAAATGACACCACCCTCATGGCAGAAAGTGAAGAACTAAAGAGCCTCTTGATGAAAGTAAAAGAGGAGAGTGAAGAAATTGGCTTAAAGCTCAACATTCAGAAAATGAAGATCGTGGCATCTGGTCACATCACTTCATGGCACATAGATGGGGAACAGTGGCAGACTTTATCTTTTGGGGCTCCAAAATCACTGCAGATGGTGACTTCAGCCATGAAATTAAAAGATGCTTGCCCCTTGGAAGAAAAGTTATGACCAACATAGACAGCACATTAAAAAGCAGAGACATTACTTTGTCAACTAAGGTCTGTCTAGTCAAGGCTATGGTTTTTCCAGTAGTNTATGGGTACAGGCATGTTGATGTCTATACAAACTCTGTCTGCATTCTCTAACCTCGTAAGAAAGTAATGTCTAGGTCTATCAAACACTTATTCAATTTCTCCCCAGAATTATCCTCCTGAGATGTGAAAGAGGGGTGTTATCTATTCAAGCAGCTATCAACTAAAAGAATATCTAGAATACAGAACTGAAAGACAAAGGGTTTGATCTGAAGAAGCCCAAACTACAGTGACACTGATACGCATTTAAACTGATATAATATACATTGTTTTGATAGAAGTATAATGAGGAGTTGATAAGAACATAGCAAGATGAAAACAAAATGCAATCAGTGGTGTCACAGAGGGAAGAAATTTCATCTCTGTTTGGGGAAAATTTCAGAAGGCTTTCCGCATGAGGAACCTTGGAACAAGGAGTTTCTGAGAGAACAGTGTAGATAGTAGGGTGAAATTTTCAAGCAGCAGGCAGCCTTAAAAAAGGTACCAAGTAATCTGAAAATGGCCTGTTATTCTTGGAAAATGATAAGAAGTTATGGGTGATGGAATATTGGCCCTGAGGGTAAATAGTCACTCTCAGAATCAAGATCATCAGCAGTTAGGACTTATATCATAATGTTATTATACTTTTGAAAAAATCAATTGTGAACTCATTCCTTGAAAGATTTTGGGCTGCTCATTTTCATTTTTTCTCTCACTGTGCCTCTGTATGCCCACCTATTACTTCTTTACTTAACTACTCTGGTTCTTACTGTCTTCCACTACACAATAATTCAGGATAGATATGAGACTTATTAAATCAAAAGGAAAGAGAAAGGGGATTTCCCTGGTGGTCGGGTGGTTGGGACTTTGCCTTCCAATGTTGAGGGTGCGGGTTCAATTCCTGGTCGAGGAACTGGGATCCTACATGCCTCATAGCCATAAAACTAAAACATGAAGCAGAAGCAATGTTGGAAGAAATTCAGTTAAGACCAAAAAGAAAACAGAAATGAGTAATTCAATATATGTGATGGGATCTGTGGATTTAATTCTCATTTACTGTTATCAGAAATCTTGTTGGATCTCAGCTTTGGCTATGAATTTCATAAGGAATCATTAAAGTATAGATATTTATGGCTAGCGTAAATTTTTGCCATTATGGATGGCATCACTGACTCAACAGACCTGAACTTGGGTGAACTCAGAGATGGTGAGGGACAGGGAGGCCTGGTGCTCTGGAGTCCATGGGGTCACCAAGAGTCAGACATGACTGGGCGACTGAACAATGACAACATTTATGGCTAGACAGTCTTTACAGACTCAGTTCAGTTCAGTTGCTCAGTTGTGTCCGACTTGGCGACCCCATGAACCACAGCATGCCAGGCCTCCCTGTCCATCGCCAACTCCAGGAGTCCACCCAAACCCATGTCCATTGTGTTGGTGATGCCATCCAACCATCTCATCCTCTGTCATCCCCTTCTCCCGCCCTCAATCTTTCCCAGCATCAGGGTCTTTTCAAATGAGTCAGCTCTCCGCATCAGGTGGCCAAAGTATTGGAGTTTCAGCTTCAACATCAGTCCCTCCAGTGAACACCCAGGACTGATCTCCTTTAGGATGGACTGGTTGGATCTCCTTGCAGTCCAAGGGACTCTCAAGAGTCTTCTCCAACTCCACAGTTCAAAAGCATCAATTCTTCTGCGCTCAGCTTTCTTTATAGTCCAACGCTCACATCCATGCATTGCCACTGGAAAAAGACTAGGCACGTTATAATGCTGCACAAGGTGACATGGCCCTTAATCCTTGTGCTCCAAAAACTCAGCTCTCTTTATATATCAGCTCAGCATTCTTTCTGTTCTGTTTCAACCCTGCTTAGGTCTACAGGATCCAGAATCAATAAGATTTCTTCCTTCAGCGTCAACAGTATCGCAAGCTACTAGGTGGCAGTGGTTGTTTAAGTGGATCAAAGTCAATAATATTCTGTACTCATTGTACCTCTTTTCAGTTTGGTCACATTTGAAGACTCTTACATGTTTTAAAGCTTCATCTGAAAATCTAGCCTGAAAATCTAGCCAGATCTTTGTTTTCTATATGCCATTGTCTTAATTCCTCAGGTAAGGAAATCTCAATGATAGTTCACCCTTCTAATTCTTTTATTATTATCCAATTAATCTTTGCTTCTTACTAAAAGAGTGCTGTTATATGAATCTTATCAAATACTTCGATCAACTCAACTACCGCTCAGCATTAAAGCACTTCAGACTAATAACCAGTGCTCTAACAACCCTGGCCTTTATATATAACTATAGAAAAACACAGTGCTGCACTTTGAAGGTGCTTAATAAAATCTGTCCTTTCACTGATATTCATATATAATTACAAATAAAGAAATTTATATAAATGAAAATGTAAAGGATAGTATCTTTTAACCATTTTATTACTGTTGGATCTCTCTGTAAATATACCAAAAGCAAATGTCATTCATAGCCGATAGGCCCTTTAAGTATAAAGATTATATATTGTAAAATTTCAGTATCACCTTAGAATTTAACCGCAGACCCAGGAACACTATACATCTTCCTGTGATACTGCTGCTGCTGCTGCTAAGTTGCTTTAGTTGTGTCTGACTCTGTGTGACCCCATAGACAGCAGCCCACCAGGCTACCCCATCCCTGGGATTCTCCAGGCAAGAATACTGGAGTGGGTTGCCATTTCCTTCTCCAATGCATGAAAGTGAAAAGTGAAAGTGAAGTCACTCAGTCGTGTCCAGCTCCTAGCAACCCCATGGACTACAGCATACCAGGCTCCTCCATCTATGGGATTTTCCAAGCAAGAGTACTGGAGTGGGTTGCCATTGCCTTCTCTGCCTGTGATACTAACCAGCTTTATCTTCCACTGGGTTAGCTAGTTTAGTTCATTCATTTCTAGTAAATAAATTCACCAACTGATCCAAGATTTCATGCTGACAGTAACTGTAATAATAATTTCATCTTGCATGCATATAATAGTTTATAAGTGCATAAGACACCTTTACTTACTATATCATTTTAAGTTACTATGTCATTGGAACCTGCAGGTCTCATATGAGGTTAACAGAAGAGTATTAGTTGTTCTGTTTTACAGAAAGGTGAATATAATTTTAGTGGGAATAAGGAATTTGCCTGTGGTGACATGGCTAAGAAATGGCAGAAATATGACCTACACTGGATCTCCAGATTCCTGGTTAAAATATAAGCTGGATGAACTTTGAATGTCAGAAAAGAATAGGTGGTCACCTTGGTTCACTTCACTACTAGAATATTTTACCCAAGTCTGGAAGAATAGCTTTGTCTTGGTATCTGGGGAAAATGCAGGAAAAAATTAATGGAATTTGGTAGAAACCAAAGAACTTCTTCCCTGAAACCCAAATGCAGTTTGCATACTTTTTCCTTGGCAGCAGAAACCCTTTTTCGTAAGAAAACATTAACTGGAACTGCTCTGATTGAAGTGGATAAAGAATCCAGAGAAATGCAGGCTTGCATTACTTTGTCTTCTGTACATTGTTCCTGGGGTACCCACAGAACCACAGGATTCCAAAAAATAAAAAAAGCACTTGCAGCATTCAAGATCTCCCTCCCTTTACAAGCAAAAGAACCTGATTCTAGCTGATCTAGGCAGAAAAGGCATGTATTATTCACTTGAATCTTCTGAAGGAATTTGGTTCTTTCACAGGAGGCCTGGAAAAGTGAATCTGAGTGCAGCTTGCCAGAAACAAGCCATGACTAATGCGATAAGGATACCATTGCTGCTGTTAAACTGGTGCTATGATGGACTTACTTCCACTGCTGCACCAGAAGATTATTCTTGGTGTCAAAGCTATTGTCAGCAGAGACCTGCTGAGACCCGAGAGTCCTTGAGTCTCCAGTTTCCATTTAAAATGCAAGGGTGGTGTGTCCAATTGGAAGAGCTTCACTACAGGTCCTCATGACCTTTTAGCTACAAGGGAGGCTGGGGAATCTGGGAAAAGGTGCTGCCTCCACCACAATTCACAAGGTAGGGAATTCCCTGAACACAGAGCCCAAGATCTGATGCTACTGGGCAAGCAAAGCAGGTGACCAAAGTTTGTTATACATTTGGTTCACAGGGATCATTCTGAAATAGCTGCACAGACTAATCACATGAGATTGCTCTGAAAGTAAGTTAAATGACAACATATCAAGGAAACCAACTGAATCTGAATCCCTGAACATAGGACCCAGGCTTCCATACATTTATTTCTGTCTCTATTAGGAAATCTAACACAGAGAGAGGGTTGAAAACCAACAGCTGAGATGGATTCCAAAGTAGTTCCGGCTCTATTTTTAGGATTCCATTATAGATCCAGTGCTCCTTCCACAACTTTTTGCATTTTACTTGTTAAGAAACTGAGTTTCTCACAACACAAATGGAAAAAAATCAGGAATAATCTGGGGAGATGGGATAGTTAGTGAGTTAGATAGCTAGTGACGGACATGTACACACTGTTATATTTGAAATGGATAACCAACAAGGACCTACTGTATAGCACAGGGAACTCTGTTCAATGTTATGTGGCAGCTCAGATGGGAAAGGAGTTGGGAAAGAATGGATACATGTGTACATATGGCTGAGTCCTTTTGCTGTCCACCTGAAACTATCATGACAATGTTAATCAGCTACACCCCAATACAAAATAAAAAGTTAAAAAAAAAAGCAGGAATAATCATCCTAATTTCTGTCTTCAAGCTGATTCAACCTCCTTAAGAGAAGACATTGAAGACAGAAGAGTGGCTTTATATTCTCCCATGGTTGCATACACCCCTGGGGGGCTACCTATGTACCCACAATTGTCTGACATGAGACACATTTTTCTTATCATATAAAGGGAGGAATGAAAGTGTAGGAAAAAAAAAAAGTCTTCTGCTTATAAAAGGAAGGCAGCCGGCTTTTCTGGCACACAGTTATGGGTACTTGATAGCAGTCCATTTGACTGATTAATCTAACCTATCTCATGTGTCAGGGACTGAGAGAGACGCTAGGAATACATAGAGATCTACATGCAGCTCAAACACAAGTTCCTGGCCCTTGTGGTATTTCAAGTTAATAAAGATTTTTATAGATGCTTTGAAGGGAAAGATCTGTTATATTGGAGAATAACAGGTTGGAGGATGCCAAGAAAAGGACTGGATTGGAAGCGGCAGGGTGGGGCAGGGTAACGGATTGTCCCTCTGATAAAATGACTTTCCGGTATAAGTGAATGTGACCAGATCAGATTTGAAACAGAGCCACTAATTCTCTTCCAAGTTTTTAAGTCAAAGGCAATTTCTTTTTCTCTAAAAAGAGGAGATCAGACAACCAGATGGGCATTTGCTCAACTGGTTTGCTATTTATACTTTGAAACATATTGAGAAATACTGAATCCGTTATAGACAGCAAAACACACCACATTTGGCCAAGGCTCTTGAGGAAATTTCTCAGTAAGTGCTGGGGCCCATCTTCTGTGAACTATGTTGCTTAATAGGACTAGATCTGGGTTCGCCTAGCTATCCTTCTCAAATCATTTGTGTAACAAGGAACAGAATAAACACATATATTTATCTCTAGTTAATTACTTCCTGCCTCCTGAGGGAAAACCTGCCTGACATGTTCATCTTTAAGTTGGTTAAATCCTTCTCCTTCACCACATAGGAGAAAAGATCTCAGGTACTTTTTTCGGATTTTCAAATTGACGCTGCCTATTGTGGAGGAAGCCTCTGACTGAGAGAATGCTGTCCTAACACAAGCTACCTATATTGATGTTTTTTCTAGACCAAATTAAAATAGTAAGAACAAACCCATCAATACAGCACTGGCTGAAATGTCATTGCTAAAAGACACACCCAGAGAGGAAACTGATGACTCATTGCCACCGACATCCCTTGGGCCACTGCCCACAAGGATTTCGCTGGGGGTACCTCACAGTCAGTAGCTCTGGACTCACAGCATGTTGGCAGAGGCTACCTGGGGTTCTGGTTCTAGACTGAAGTCATTGCTAAGATCCAGGTGTAAAACAAAAAATGGTGCCCAGTGTCCAGTCCTACATGAATCAAGTCATTAGCCACTCAGTTGCTGACCTACAAAACACCCTGAAACGAATTCAGAGTGAAAATCAGGATTAGGCACTCTGTACTCTGGGAGAACAGGCAAAACAGGCCCCTAGATAGAAATCTTTTGGGAAAAAAGTGTTATGAACCTGGATTCTTCCATCTTTTCATACTTAGAAAAGCCCTGAAATCACTTACTGAGATATCTGTTCTTCATGACTAGCAGTAATCTAACTAGATGTTTCCTCGATTGTATACATGCCTTCGTCAACATCACATATATGTTAGTCTCTCCCCTCATCTCTTCAGAGGGGTTCCTCAGAATTACCTGAGAACTTGTCTCCTGGGAGTACAGTCTTCAAATAAAACTGAAGTTCACAAGTCTCATGTTATATGTTTTCATTTTATTCAACACAAGAATCCTAGCTCACATACTAGCCCTATGACCACAGGAAAACCACTATTTGGGGTCACAGTTTCTTTATCTATAAAATGGAGTCCCTACCTGCAAGAGCAGATGAATGAAACATTAAAGCAGTTCATTTGAGATTAGTATATTAATAAAACATAACATACTTTAAAAATATAAGGCAGGATTATTAAATCCTTCTCTTCATTTCTTCCCTACTTCCCCTCTTTCAGGGGTCTTGCAGGAAAAGGAGCCCCCTCCCCACCACCTTTCTGTGTGAAGCTTTTCCATCAGCACAATTTCTCCACGTGATGCTCTATCCCAGGTCTGAATTTTTTTCGTCATTAATTTGAGGCCTTGGTTAGCAAAGTCTTTTGTTTTTTACAAAAGAAGAGAAATCAGGAAGTCATAGTAAGCCTTGAGGAAGAGGGAAACTGAGGAGAGGAAGGAGGGAGGGGGGTCTTTGAAATCATAATTAGGGAGGTGGAGGAGTACCAGCAAGATGTCAAGTCTATTGATGGACTCATTTAACAAAATGCTAAACTGACTCACTTTTTTTTAAAAGTCAAAGTAAAAATGCTTGTTCATTTATTTTAAAATTTACATACAGTAAAGTGCACTCATTTTTTCATACAGTTTTAGAAGTCCTGACAAATACCACAACTATGCTTAGACTACAGAATGGTCCTGTAACAGGACGGAAGAGGGGAAGGCATTACCTTTAAAAGAATGACATAGTCATAGGACATGACACAACTGGGTAGAACCGGCTAGGTCCAAGATGGCAGATGAGTCGACTTCTACTAGACCTTGAGACCCATTAGACACACATTGTAACACATCAGCAAGCTAAATAACACACCCACCAATGCCGTAACAGTTCTGAGGCTAACCATAAAAGGCCAAAAAGTGGGTAGTGACCCAACTCCTGGAAATGTCCACATTTTCCTTGAAATAGTTTGAATAATCCTCCCCCTCATTAGCCTATGACATTACCCGCTTGTAAAAATGAACCATGGTATATTTTGGCATCTCTCACCTTCTGAGAAGGCCAAACTATTGTCTGTGGAGTATATTTCTCTCTAAATAAGTCTACTTCTTACTTATCACTTTGTCTCTCATGGAATTCTTTCTACAAAAAGACATCAAGAAATAAAGGGGGGGGGGGAAGACATCAAGAACCTNTGGTACCGAAGCTAGAGCCTGGGTTTCCTTGGGTGGGGTAAGGGATCCAAGTCAGATTCTCTCCAAGTCTTCTGCTCCCTGGAAGCCAGAGGTGAGCTTGGACAGCTGGAGTGGGTGGCAGGGTTCCTGCCCACTGGGGACCCTGGTATTGTATCCCACAGAGGAGGACTTTGACTGGCCGACGGCCTGCATTGAGTTGGAGCAGCACCTGTCACGCTGGGCAGAGGATGGGCGCAGGGCTGAGTACTTCTGCTTGGCCGATGGGCACTTTGCTTCCATTGACTCAGTGCTGCTGCTTCAGGTGAGACAGGGGTTGGTGGAGGGCCTGGCAGTGGGGGGCCAGGGTGACCCCAACCACACCACCTCACTCCTCTCCCAGGGTGGAACACTCTGCCTGTCTGGCTCCCGAGATCGCAATGTCAACCTGTGGGACCTGCAGCAGCTGGGGGTGGAGCCCAGCCGGGTTCTGGTCAAGACCCTGGGGACCCAGAAGAACAGCACTCACAAGGTGAGGGGATAGGAGATCAGGCAAAGGTAGGAGCTAGGAGGCCTGGGTAGGACACTGGCTGAGGGCATGGGCTTTGGCACCAGAATTTTTTGGTTATTCTGGGTCTTCATTGCTGCACTCTGGGCTTTTTCTAGTTGTGGTGAGCAGGGGCTACTTTGTTGAAGTGCTCAGGCTTCTCACTGCGGTGGCTTGAAAAGGTGCCGGCTTGTTGCAGGGCACAGGCTCTAGGTGGGAGCAGGTTTATTTAGTAGTTGCAGCACATGGGCTCAGTAGTTTCACTGTGAGACTTTAGGGCGCATGGGCTTCAGTAGTTGTGGTGCATGGGTTTAGTTGCTCCTTGACATGTGGAATCTTCCCAGACCAGGGATTGAACCTGTGTCCCTTGCATTCGTAGGTGGATATCTATCCACTGTGCCCCCAGGAAAGTCCCAAATCTCATAGATTTCAATCTTGGTCTGCTATTGTTTGTGTGACTTTCGGTAAAGTCAAAGTCATATATGACTTCTCATATATTCTTGCCTCACTTACTGCTTCTGTCCAGTGTCAATTAGGATGAGGTTGAATGAGGTGACTATGCATTAAGAGCTTCACTCAGGCTCAAATAGAGTAGGTGCACAGATGTCAGGTTTACAGATATGTGGAATCTAGTTCCCTGACCAGGGATCAAACCCAGGCCGCCTGCATTGGGAGCCTTAGACATTGGACCACCACAGAATTTCTGTGGAGGTCCTATTCTTAATCACATTGTCATGTGGCCTCAAACCTGTGCTGGTGCTAAGGCTCTGCAGTACTTGATTTAGGAACATTATTAGGTGGGGATGTACATGTTTTGGGCTTCCCTGGTAGCTCAGCAGTGAAGAATCTGCCTGCAAGGCAGGAGCCGTGGGTTCGATCCCTGGGTCTGGAAGATCCCCTGGAGAAAGAATGGCAATCCGTTCAGTATTCTTGCCTGGAGAATTCCATGGACAGAGGAGCCTGGTAGGCTACAGTCCATGGGATTGCAAAGAGTTGGACATGATTTAGCAACTAAAGCACAACAACAATGTGCAGGTCTTCAGTTCTGAAGTCAGACCCGCAGACCTGAGCTCTAATCTCCCCTCAGTGCTGACTCACTCTGGGTTCCGTGAAATGGGGAAGATCACAGGACATGGATCTGGTCCCACAGGGCTGGGTGTGGTCACTGGCAGCGCTGGACCACCGAGTGTGCTCCGGTTCCTGGGACAGCACAGTGAAGCTCTGGGACATGGCGGCTGACGGGCAGCAGTTTGGCGAGATAAAGTGTGAGGGGACCTGGGCAGGGGGGCCTGGCTGGGCAGGGCTCTGTCTGGCCCCTGCCTCAGCTCTGTGGTCTGTGTGTCCTCAGGGGCAAAGCAGCTGTTCTGTGCCTGTCCTACCGGCCAGATATCCTGGTGACCGGCACCTACGACAAGAAGGTGACCGTCTACGATCCCAGAGGTGGGCCCTGGGGCCTAGGTGGGGAGAGCAGGGCTGCCTGGGGTCTCCAGGGTAATTTTGGGAAAAGAAACACTTGGTCCTCACAGTCTGACTGGGGTAACAATCACACAACCAGAGGCTGGCCACTCCAAGTGGCCTGTGTTGTGCTCGGGGCCACAAAGGTGACTGCTGCGCAGAATACTAGGGGCAGAGGAAGCCCTGTCTCCACGTGGCATGGGGTGATGGACTGGAGGGCCCCCAGAGGAAGCCACGGAGGATGGAGATCGGGGGTCCAGGGGGGCCTCCAAGGGGCTCTGATGTTGCCCTCCTCCCTGGCCCCTCACCCGCAAAGTTGGCCCAGCCCTGCTGAAGAGCCGGCGGCTGCACTCCAGCGCCGTGCTGGCACTGCTGGCAGACGACCGGCACATCATCTCAGGCAGCGAGGACCACACACTCGTGGTGTTCGACCGCCGGGCCAACAGCGTCCTGCAGCGGCTGCAGGTGGGCCATCCCCCGGGGGCCCAGAGGGCCAGGGCTGTGTGGAGTGGCCTGGACCGGCCTGAGCTGCTCCATCCCCTGTCCCTCCTGCAGCTGGACTCCTACCTGCTCTGCATGTCCTACCAGGAACCTCAGCTCTGGGCCGGTGATAACCAGGGCCTACTGCACGTCTTTGCCAACCACAGTGGCTGCTTCCAGCTTGTCCGGGTCTGCCGAGGCCCTTGCCCCTGCCCGACTCTCCCTGGGCTGCCTCCCCGCCTCTTAACCCATGGGGGGCAGAGGGGCACTGGCCTTGGGAGAGCCACACCTGAGTGTCACCTGTCCCTCCCTCCACCAGTCCTTTGACGTGGGCCACAGGTCTCAGATCACGGGGATCAAGCACTCCCTGGGGGCCTTGTACACCACGTCCACCGACAAGACCATCCGGGTGAGGGCCCAGGACGGTGCCTCTTCTCTACCCACCCTCACTTGCCAGGGACACGTCCCATGACCTTTGCTCACTGCCCCTCACCAGGTACACGTGCCCACAGATCCACCAAGGACCATCTGCACTCGAAGCCACCACAATGTGCTGAATGGGGTAAGGCCCTGTCCCACGTGCCCCCTGCTACCGCCCCACCGAGAGCACCCCTGACTCCTCCTGTCCCTGTCCTCACAGATCTGTGCCGAGGGCAACCTGGTGGTGGCCGCCTCCGGGGGCCTCTCTCTGGAGGTCTGGAGGCTGCAGGCCTGAGCAGGTGGATATGGATGTGGGTCTGCCTGCCGGCGGGCGGGGCCATGACCTCTGTTTTCGGGGGCGGGGACCTTCCCCCATGCTGGTGCTGTCTCTGCCCTGCCCCACAAGCCTATGGGACAAGGGGTCCTGGCCACGGCCGTGTGGGGTCCCTGGGCTGGGCCTCACGCCAGGGGAGGTGAGCTATGTGTTCCAGCCCACACAAGGGGGCTGGGCCCCACCCTCAGGCCCTGTTTTTGTTATGATTTGGATGCTGGCTCTGCCTTGAGAGCAAAGGAGAAATAAACCTGGTGTACTGGTGCTTCGGCCTGGAGTGTGAGCCTGGTGTCACCTGAGGGCTCTATCCCTCGCTGCTTGGGGCCAGGGTACCAGGGGTGGGTGTGTGTCTGAGATGGGGCCTGAAAGCCTGGACGACAGCCACTGCTGTGTGTGTGTGTGTTTGTGAGGGGGTGTTCTGGGTGCGCCTGTGCCTGCCCGGGTGCATTTCAGGGATCATGTGTGCCCAAATGTCCCCAGGGAGGCCAGTCAGGCTGTATATGTGGTTTGCTCTTGTTGTTTAGTTGCTCACTCATATCTGACTGTTTGCGACCCCATGGACTGTAGCTCTGCAAGCTCCTCTGTCTATGGGATTTCCCAGGCAAGAATACTGGAGTGGGTTGCCATTTGCTTCTTCAGGGGATCTTCCCGACCCAGGGATAGAGACCACGTCTCCTGTGCTTTCTGTGAGGGAGAGGGAGACACTTGAGAAATAGCACTTGTCTGTATGATGGTACCTGCATGTGTGAACTGTGTNAGTGGGTTGCCATTTGCTTCTTCAGGGGATCTTCCCGACCCAGGGATAGAGACCACGTCTCCTGTGCTTTCTGTGAGGGAGAGGGAGACACTTGAGAAATAGCACTTGTCTGTATGATGGTACCTGCATGTGTGAACTGTGTGTGTGTGTGTGTGGCATGCGCTTATATGTAGATCGGGACTCTAACCCTGGGTGTTTGCGCAGTGGTACCGGGCATCTGCTAATGCTACTCCCTGGGCCGTGGGGAGGCGGGCAGTCAGGGAAGGGGTAGGTGAGGGAGGGGCATGCTCCTCTATTCAGGGTTCAGGGTGTGCCTCTGTGGCCGTGACCCTGGCGTGGGCGAGGAGGGAGGCTGGGCCAGGCATACCCCACACCTGGCCCCTACAAACACAAAGTCCACCACGGAAGCTTGGCCAAGCCATGCCCTGAGGAGCACTCACTTCATCTTTATTGAGGCCCCTGGGTGGTCCAGGCTACAGGGTTCACAGGATTGCGCAGGGCTTCTTCTCCTTGAAGGGGTTGGTGGCGGCTGGGATGCCCACGAGAAAGGGGTCATTCTTGGCCTGCTCTGTGCAGAACTGCAGCAGGTCGGCAGCTGCCTTGGATACCTGCAGACCAGCCCGGTTAGCCCGACCTGGGCTGGGCCGTCCACTTGCCCGCTCACTCAGACGCGCCCGCCTCACCCTGGTCCTCACCTTCATGCGGTCAATGCCCGCCTCCATCCGCAGCTGCTCCACAGCCCGGCGGGCTTGCCCAATGTCACTGCCAATGGTCACCTTGCTGGACATCTGAGGGAGGGTGAGCAGAGCCACAGGCAGCAGGCTGCACCCCAAATCCCAAGCTCCTCCTATGTCCCTGATGCCTGAGGCATGGGGGTGGCTGCTCCCCATCCCGTCAGGACCATGTACCTCAGCTGAAGACTCCGCTGACTCCTGGCTGCTTGGTCCTCCTTCTGCGGCCCCACTCTGGAGCCCTCCCCAAGCCCAGCCTCTCCAACACCCCCCACCCCCACAATGCCTGCAGAGACTTTGAAGCCAGGACACTCACGGAGTGAAATGTCACCAGCAGCAACAGCAGCTGCCGAGGCCAAAGGGGTCCCTGCCCCAGGAGGCCCAGTGGCTGCTCTGTCATGTGTCACCTTTACTGGAGGAGTGTAGGGGCCCTGGGCTCTCACAGATCTGCTTGATCCCCTGCTAACTGGCTCCTTCTCTGACGTGAGGAGGTACAGCGTGAACCCTGGTTCAGGCGCAGCCCTGCCTCTCTTGTGTCTGTCTATACTCATGACCCAGGGTCCTTATCCACAAATGACTCAATTCACTCACTTATACTGATGGCTTCCCCTGTGTCCCAGCCCCTTCCCTGACCTCTGACCCACATGAGGACCCTCCTCCCTCCTCGGTCCATCACCCCCACCTCTCAGTTGTCTCTCACCTAACCTGGTCAAAGTTGGACTCTGGATCCTCTCCCCCAACCCCAAACCTCCATCTCCCAAATTCACCACCATCCACCCAACTGCCCTGGTTCCAATCTTAACTCCTTCATTCCTTTCTTCCAGTATTCCCACATTTAATCCTTCATCAAGAGCCATCAGAACAATTTTCTTTGTTTTTAATTAATAATTTTTTATTGGAATAGTTGATTTACAATGCTGGGTCAGTTTCTGTGCAGTGAAGTGAATCAGTTATACATACACATATATCCACTTTTTTTTTTTAAAACATTCTCTTCCCATATAGGTCATTACAGGGTATTGAACAGAGCTCACTGTGCTGTTNGAAGAGCTGATTCATTTGAAAAGACCTGATGCTGGGAAAGATTGAGGGCAGGAGGAGAAAGAGACGATAGAGGATGAGATGGTTTGATGGCAACCGACTCAATGGACATGAGTTTGGGTGAACTCCAGGAGTTGGTGACAGACAAGGAGGCCTGAGATGCTGTGGTTCATGGAGTCGCAAAGAGTCAGACACGACTGGGCGACTGTACTGAACTGAACTGAGTATCATGACTTGCAAATATTTGAAGTATATAGAGGAGTGAAAGGTAACTATTCCTAATCTTTAAGTAGAAAGGCAGAAACTAGGCACCTTCCTTAGAAGATGTTAATAGCCAGGGGTACAAGACATATTGATTTCATGTGTGTCAGGTTTTATAGCAGGCTCTAAAGTCCAAAATTCTATAATATTGGGAGTCTATTATTCAAGATTTCACAGACTAGCAAAGGAGGCAGCTATATAAAAAGTTAAAATAAAAAATTTGTAAATATAATGTTAAAAGAGAGGTATGAAGAAAGCAAAAGAGTTAAGGCAAATACCTACCTTCCCTCTTGGCATTATGTTAACATGTTTTTTTACAGCATCACAGTATTTGCTACATTATTATTTTTAATAACATTTAATAAGTAACTTCTCTGTAATAGTCTCAAGTATTTTAATGTGCCATTATTTTGCTCATTGCAATTTAGTTTTCATTTTCTTTCTTAGGTTAATTTTTAAATATAGAGATTGTTAAATTTTTTTTCAATTTATTTTCTAATTGTATTCCATTTCAAATTATGATGTCCAAAATTCTTAGCCATTTTTCAACTGAAACCAACTAAAACTATTGACTGCAACAGAGAGGAACCAATAATATGTTACTAGATTTCTATTTATATTTTTACCATGAAAGCTATCATTTTTTGTTATTTTATTTCAGAATAAGGTATCCTCAGCAAAGTTACAGTTTTCTAGTGGAAATAACACATTTGAATTTCCACATGTTTTCACAAGGGATACAGGTTTGGTTGAAGCTGCAAATTAATCAGATAGAGATTCTGGTTTATTGTGCCACAGCTTGAATGGTGCTTTTCCTCCTATTAGGAAAAAACTCTCTCTTCCTCAGGACAAGTACAGATGACCGTAGCGGTAAACACACAAGTCCAGGGCAATTGTGAAGGTGAGTGACGCTCCCTGGAGCTGTGCATGACCAGCCAGAGACCCCGGCCCTGAGAGACCCCATCACCACTTCTCTCCATGTCAGTGAACTTGTTCTGCCTGCACCTGGCCGGTCTGGAAAAGAACTGAAGTAATCAGACATGGTCATTTGAATTTTTTGCAGCTGAGAACCAGGATTACTAAAGCAAGATAAGAAAATAATTTGATATTTTAGTGTTCAGGGCATGCCAGTTTCTGCTGAGTGGCAATGAATCTTCCTATTTGTCAGAGTCTTGCTGTTTAAACAATTTAAACCCAAATTTCTCCTCCTGTCTCGATGTTTGAATGTAGCGTTTCAACCCCCTCTAAGACAACATGAAATGAAATTACATTTTAACTGNTTCAGGGCATGCCAGTTTCTGCTGAGTGGCAATGAATCTTCCTATTTGTCAGAGTCTTGCTGTTTAAACAATTTAAACCCAAATTTCTCCTCCTGTCTTGATGTTTGAATGTAGCATTTCAACCCCCTCTAAGACAACATGAAATGAAATTACATTTTAACTGCTAAATATAATTTAGCTACTTAAATCACAAAATTTTATTATTTTTTTATCAAATCACATTTTTTATGATTGATCATGTAAATAATTTAGTGGAAAGAATCATGTTCTCTGTATATAATTGCTGATTTGCACTGGAAAGAATAAGACAAAATAAATGATAAAACCTTAATTACAAGTTCTTTCATTTGAAGAATAACTAAAAATCAGACGGATTTGTTTGGAGGTAGAGATGGGGATTTTAAGTGCTTTATTTTTAAGTGAGATTTATGAAATTTTATAGTAAAGCAAGGAGCTTCTCTGGTAGCTCAGACGGTAAAGAATCTGCCTGAAATGTAGGAGACCCAGGTTCAATCCCTGGGTCACAAAGAACCCCCTGGAGAAGGGAATGACAACCCCCTCTAATATCTTGCCTAAAGAATTTCATGGACAGAGGAGCCAGGTGGGCTATAGTCCATGGGGTCACAAAGAGTTGGACACGACTGAGGAACTAACACACAGTGAAGCAAGTGGCTTCCCAGGGGGCACTGGTGGTAAAGAACTGCCTGTCAGTGCAGGAGACATACTAGACACGGGTTTTGATTCCTGGGTCAGAAGGATCCCCTGGAGGAGAGCATGGCAACCCGCTCCAGTATTCTTGCCTGGAGAGTCCCATGGACAGAGGAACCTGGTGGGCTATGGTCCATAGGGTAGCGAAGAGTTAGACATGACTGATGTGACTTAGCAACACATGCACGCATAGTGAAACAAAAATCCATCTTCGTAACAAACTATGTATAATATAGGATGGAACAGAACATTCTTAAGCAAGTGGAAAACAATATTAATAAGAATCTTTTAAAACCTTTGGGTAGCAAAATTTAGACATTGATTTCAATCCTAAGAAGGATACAAAATGTTATGGGGGATTTCAGGAAATAAAAGATAAATCATGTTGTGTGTATGTGTATGTGTATGTATATGTCTATATATGGGTGCAAGTGATACATGTAGTTAGGTTCAGAAGTACAGTTTAAGTTGTATGTTTAAATATATAATCATTTTTTTAATATTGATACTTTTGCACTCTCCTTCAATTCAGATTAGTTCAGTCGTTCAGTCATGTCCGACTCTTTGCGACCCCATGAGTTGCATCACACAAGGCCTCCCTGTCCATCACCAACACCCAGAGTTCACCCAAAGTCTTGTCCATCGAGTTGGTGATGCCATCCAGCCATCTAATCCTCGGTCATCCCCTTCTTCTCCTGCCCCCAATCCCTCCCAGCATCAGACTCTTTTCCAATGAGTCAACTNACCTTTTCCAGTCCTATGGCCACTACTGAGTTTTCCAAATTTGCTGGCATGCTGAGTACAGCACTTTCACAAAACTATCTGTTAGTATTTAAAATAGCTCAACTGGAATTCCATCACCTCCACTAGCTTTGTTCATAGTGATGCTTCCTAATGCCCACTTGACTTCACAATCCGGGATGTCTGGCTCTAGGTGAGTGATCACACCATAGTGGTTATCTGGGCTGAGAGGACCCTTTTTGTACAGTTCTTCTGTGTATTCTAGCCACCTCTTCTTCTCCTTCGGTTAGGTCTAAACCATTTCTGTCCTTTATTGCGCCTGCCCATCTTTGTACATGAAATGGTAATAATAAAAGCACTCCTTAGAAGGGTTGTTGTGTGTACTTAATGAGATAATGCAAATTAAGTTTAACACTGTACATGACAGAGCATTATTCAATAAATATTACTGTTACACAATAAGTATTCAATGGACTCTAGTTAATTGAAGAGGTCATGTTTGAACCATTTAAAGACATTTGGAGGAAATAGGGCTTAAATACACAGGGCTGAATTAGATGCGTTTCTGAAGTCCTTTTCATTGTTATGATTCATTCTTTAAAAAATACCTTGTATCTGATTTGAAAAGAAATTGATTGGATTTTGAATGATCTTTACTCTAGAGCTATCTGTATTTAATTTTAAAAAATAAGCTGACTCTATGATCCAGCTGAAGATTCTGACTTTCAAAAGAGCTTTCAGATGAAACAAGATTGAACATCATATGCTCCTTTCCACCAAACCTGGCCTGTTCTATTACTTTTCAATTATAGCCAATAGTTCCTATAAAAGAATTAAGCCATACTGTCACTAACAGTTGAGTTTTCTAACTTTATAGTCCCACTTATTTTGGTATAAAATCCAAGTTGCATAGCATTTGCTTCACTCTTTTACTTGATTCTCTCATTTAAGGAACTGAGTCTTAGATCAGTTGCATTAAACAATTCAGTGTTACCCACTCATTAGCAATAGATTTCCATTTCTCTCCTGGATCTGATCATCTTCCCTCACATCAGTGCATAAATGCTGTCTTCCTCTTTGTCTCCTTAGCAAAACCGACCCTGAAACAGGGCTTATCAACCTCAGTTATTCTTACCAAAACTTTTCCAGTCCTCCAACTCTTTTTTGGCTCCAATGTTCTGTTTTGGCAAATTTTGAAATAGTCTTCTGAAGGTGGGATGCAAAGAGATCACATTTTGGAGTCAAGCAGAGTCAGATACAAAATCTTGTTGGTACCACATTCATGACATGTGTCCTCAGGAGGGAAGGCAGAGTAATACTCACATTGGGCGTGAGGTCTCAGGGGGCAGAGAGCTGGATGGGAATTCTGCTGAGGGGCCCTATTTGTTAGGGAAGTAATTTTGCTTTATCTCATGTCAGTTTCCTTCACTTTAAATGGGGATAATAACACTCACCTCATAGGACTGTAGGGAAGGTTAAATGATATGATTATGTGAAATGCTTACAAATCTAAGCATATAGCAAGTACCTTTCCAATTTTTAGTTTTCTTATCAAAAATGGGGGACTAAACCTATTTTGTATGTTTAATGTAAAGATTAAATAAACTTCAGTGAATTAACACACAAAAAAACCTTTAGATCTGTACCTGTTCATCAGTGAACATTCATTCACTTATTCATTGAATGTGTATTTACAGATCTTCTTCCATAGACCTCCAATGTTTTAAGGGCTGGGTTTTCAGAGAAGACTTGGACAAGACTGTATTCCTCTGATCTGTGAGGGGGAAAAAAAGAAAAAAGTGAGTTGCTGTTGTTATAAAAGATAAGGCAGATCTATAAATCTTTGTAAAAGCATGTTTTGTTTTTTCTTATTGTCCACCCTTACTTTTAAGGCTATCTGATTTCCCTTTGATTCTGAGTTTAGAATCTTCTTTCCCACAAACAGTATTTAAACATATCTAAGTAGCATTGATCTAATAAGGAAAATGAACATTTTGGGGGCATTGTGAAATCTACAAAGGGCTTTCATGTAGGGCTCTGTCTCAGGTCCTCCTCTGATACTGGGAGGGAGAGATACAGGCCTATTATCTCCATGAAAGCTTCTACAGAAACATGGCTGCCACAGATTTTTAGTGATTAGCAAAAGAAAAGACATAAAAAGCAAAAATATTCCTGTCTCTTTTCTTTAGAAAGCCTACAGATTCTACAATAGGCAAGGACAAGAGCTGGAGGAGGAAAATTGGCATTTTTTTTTTTTTTTTTTGCTTTGCATAATTTTTCTGACAAAACAAAAAGATTTCAACATCATTTTTTGGTGACAAACTGTACCCATATCTTTGGAATTTTTGCAAATTTAGCATCAATCATGTACATTTTCCAGTCATTTTCATTGAAATTTCATTCTGTTTAGCTTGTTGGCAAAGTGGAGAGCAATTTNACAAAACAAAAAGATTTCAACATCATTTTTTTGTGACAAACTGTACCCATATCTTTGGAATTTTTGCAAATTTAGCATCAATCATGTACATTTTCCAGTCATTTTCATTGAAATTTCATTCTGTTTAGCTTGTTGGCAAAGTGGAGAGCAATTTTTGTTTGCTAACGCTGCCTTTTCCCTTGCTACAGAAAAATGGCAATGTTAAAAAGTGGGGGCTCTGCCATTCTCCTGCAGGGAAGCCCCCTGTGTGTTCATTTGTGTGTACAGTCTATCATGCCTATTTAAGCATATTCTTATTTTATTTATAGGCTTGAATCATTTATTATTTGCTTGCAAATATTTTTGCCAAGGACTCTAAATTGTTGCCTGTGTGTGAGCTAAGTTGCTTCAATTGTATCTGACTCTTTGCGACCCCATGAACTGTAGCCCACCAGACTCCTCTGTCTATGGGGTTCTCTAGGCAAAGGTACTGGAGTGGGTTGCCTTGCCCTCCTCCAAGGGATCTTCCCAACCCAGGGATCGAACCCATGTCTCTTAAATCTTCTGGATAGGCAGGTGAGTTCTTTACCATTAGCTCCACCTGGGAAGCCCTGAATCGGTGCAGATAGCAATTAAAACTTTATTATTTAAATAGTCTGGGGAACAGGAAAGAAGAAATCCCCAGATCAGCATAATCAATTAAGTTCTAAAACACTCTATGCACCTTTTTATTTTATTTATGATCCGCATATTGTTCTAATGCTTTGCAAGTACCATAGCCACTCTTTCTAGTTCTACTTAAATGAGATTCATACCAATTTTCAAAAACAATCCCTCAAACACAGTGTTTAGTTGCTATTAAGGCTGCATCTACCCATCACAGAATGAAGGTTTGGAAAGGAATTATTGGTCCAGGCAGGGTGTTAGTTTTTTAATATGAGAATCACTTCTACCCTGCAAGTTTCTCCATCAAAACTTACCTTTAGAAAAGCGGCTTTTGCTGTTTTTAGGAACTATTTCTATACCAGAGTCACATAGAGCCTGTTCCCCACTGATTTCACTTTCACAGTCTGTGCTGTAGACAAAATTTTGCAGCTAGATGAAAAAAAAGATTTTTAATATAAATGTAATGGTTCAGAAATGTTTATTTTGTGTAGGCAGAGCATCAGTTAGTACATAACATCCCTTGGGAAGATTTCCAAAAGACTACAGTGAATAAAATGGGGAAGCTGGAAATGTGTTAAAAACCCCAAATTATTCAAAGAATGATGACAATTACTTTGTCAAGTCCTGATGAATAGTCAAAAAACACACACACTTAGTGAAGATTTGAAGTACAAGAAATGAGTCAAGCACTGGGCTAGGCACTCTGCCTACATTATCTCAGTTAATCTCCATGTAATGCCACTGAAAAAAAGATGATTATTATCCTGTTTTACAGTTGAGAAAGTAGATACCATGTTCAGTTCAGTTCAGTTGCTCAGTCGTGTCCAACTCTTTGTAACCCCATGAATTGCAGCACGTCAGGCCTCCCTGTCCATCACCAACTCCCAGAGTTCACTCAAGCTCACGTCCATCGAGTCGGTGATGCCATCCAGCCATCTCATCCTCTGTCGTTCCCTTCTCCTCCTGCCCCCAATCCCTCCCAGCATCACAGTCTTTTCCAACGAGTCAACCCTTTGCATGAGGTGGCCAAAGTACTGGAGTTTCAGCTTTAGCATCATGCCTTCCAAAGAACACCCAGGGCTGATCTCCTTTAGAATGGACCGGTTGGATCTGTTACATCATCATAAAACTGATCAGCTAGGTTGCATATAAAATAAACTCAGAAAAGTAAAGAGGTTAGAGGAGAGATCAGCTACTTTGATGAGAATTGAAGTCTGCAGGAAAGGAAGCCTTGATGACAGCTTCAGAAACTCCTCACCTTCTCTCACAAGGTCACTGTTCCTCTCCCCTGTCCCCAGTGTCTAGGATTTCTGTTTTCAGAAGATGCCAACTCCAATTCCCATAAATCATCAAGCTGCATTTCCACTTTCTAGGACTGCAGATTTAAACTTGGAAGGATTTGAATCCATTTAGTATTGCAGCAAAATGAAAGACATTTTGCAATCTAGGAAATGAAAAGTTTTTCTCTGCAGACTGAAGGGTGAGATTTGAAACCAATCCTGAAATCTTCAATGGGACGTTGGTTCCCCTCTGCTGGTCTCCAGGAAAGGCTATGCTTTTAAGGGGATGAGATGGAGACACAGTAGAAGGTGTCCTGAACATTGGTCTATGTGATCCGCCCCGCCCTTGGGCTGCTCATCAGTTAGGAAATGTTACACCCATATCCGGATGAGAAAAATAAAGTAGAAAGTGGATAAATAACTTACCAAGATCTGGCAACAAGTAGAAGAAACCTGGATGCGAGTTTGGCTCTGTATCTTGCCAGTGTCTGTGAATTTCCCTTTATATATTTACATACTTAAATGCTCATGTCCGACTCTCTGTGACTCCATGGACTGTAGCCCACCAGGCTCCTCTGTCCATGGGATTTCCCAGTCAAGAATACTGAAGTGTGTTGCCATTTCCTCCTCCAGGGGAATCTTCCAGACAGAGGGATTGAACCTGCATCTCCTGTATCTCCTGCATTGCAGTCAAATTCTTTACCCACTGACCATCAGAAAAAGCTATAGGAAGTTCCCATTAAGCTCTGTCAACTCTCTCAGTAACACTGAGGATGGTCTGGGTATCTTACAACAAACCAAACCTCCTACTTCTTATTGACTCGGAGAGTAAATGTAGAGAAGATGGAGTCTGAAGACATTTATAGGCCCTTTTCAAATGACAGTAGGAAAAGAAAAATATTTTGTTTTAACTTAACTTTGCTTAAGTTCTGCTGTCATGTAACATCAGTTCTGATGGTTGATATCAAAGAGGCCATGGAAATCAGTGGGAAGTGTGCATCTTTGCATACCAAGATGATGTGCTCAACCGTTGTCAGCTGGACACACACTGGAGTTTGAAGACAAGCACGCATACCAGGTTGCATATTTCAGCAAACCATCAATTTCTATTTATGGATGCAGGACAGACAATGTTATTGCCTACTTTACATCCAGTCTTCTTTTTCCTCTCGAACAGAAACCTGCATTTGTTTAGAATGCTTATGTGCCTTGCCACTCTGTAGTTGATATAGATTGTAAGTAGCCCAAGCCAGTCATGACAATCATTTTCCTTGCTTTCCTGGTCTCAGGGCATAAGGGTGGCCAGTCCTGGCCAATGGATTCTGAAAAGAAGTCTGTTAAGATTACTTATGCAGAGGATTTTCCCTTTTTGTATAGAACAGACATGGTTTTCACCTCTTTTCCTGCTTTGAATACAGATGTAATGCCTGGAGCTGTGCAACCATCTTGTGACTGTAAGGAATAACCCATGTCTGACTTGACATCCTGGAGCTGTCCAACTCACATTAGAAACAGCTTGACTTTGCTTTTTTACGAGGAGAAAGCCAACATTTACTTTGTTAAGATAGTATAGTTTAGTACTTCATTCAGTCAGTTCAGCTCAGTTCAGTTGCTCAGTCATGTCTGACTTTTTGAGACCCCATGAATCTCAGCACACCAGGCCTCTGTGTCCATCACCAACTCTCGGAGTTCACTCAGACTCACGTCCATCTTCAACACCACAGATCAAAAGCATCGATACTTCATTACCTAAAGCTAAATATATCCCTAACAGTTAAAGGAAAGATTATAACTACATAATTGTAACTACAATATTAGTTATTACTGTTTAAATTAGCTAGTGATTCAAAATATCACATTAAGGATATTTGTGGTCGTATAAATGATCTGCTCAACCTTCCTTAACAGCAATCTAAACTGGTTTAATATGGGTCACATAATAATACAAATATGGTACATAAATGCAAGTAAAGATATGCCAAATTGAGTGAAAGTTACATACAAGTCTTGAGGAATTTATTTTAAATTTATTCCATTTTATTTTTGAAATAAAATGTGTTCTGAGTTGACACTGTCCCTTCTCTCATCTTATATATATATGAAAAAGTATTTCACACTAATTATCTGTGAATAAAAAAGCATAGCAAAATCAAGCCTTCATCCGGTATTGTCTTGATCCTAGCCTAAATTTAAATGCAGGCTAAATGACACCTGACAGAAGCATGTAGAGGTCACAGAGTCCTTGCTTATGAGAGACATTAGTCAAACAAATGTCATTTATCTAATTCAGTAGTTTTATATCAGAAGATTTATCTTAAACCTTAGGAAAAAAGAAGATTAAATGAAAATAGATACATTTAGCATAAAAAGGCAAAACTCTAGAGATCAGGGTTGCTAAATTATTTCAAAAATCTTTCTCAAAGATTGACAGATCATTTTAAGTCTCCTTTTCTTACACTGACATTTTTAGAAAAATTGTCTCTGTTTTCTCTTTCACTTTTTAAGGTATCATTACAATAGGTTGGAAGTTCCAGTTTTTCCTATGAATTGTTTGATATTTCTGAGGATACAGAATCATTTTTGATAATCCTGAGAATCACTTCATAGCTTTCAAGGGAAAATTGTCCTCAACTTGTTTTTGTTTTTCACTTAGAGAAACAAGTTCATGGCTACAAAAGACTGCTTTCCACAATCGTTATTGCTTAGGGAATAATTTGTCTCTTTTAGTAATTTTATTTTTGTTTGTTTGTATCTCTTTCCCTTTACATATCTAGATAAAGAAAACAAATGATGTTTTAAGACTCAAGAAAGTTGAATTTTACAGAATCCAAAAGCCCATCCAGGTGGCTAGATCAAGTGCCTGAATATCTTCATACCATTTGCATTCAGAGCATCAGTGAAATCATCCTCTTCTCTAAAGAACAGATTTCACCTGGGATGAATTTTTTCACTCAGATTGTGAATAACTTTTTCTAAAACCACATTTTCAATTTGCCAGTTCCTGGCTCATGCTGTCCTTTACTGTTCTTTTTTTTTTTTTTTTTTTCTTTTTTTTTTTCCTTTCTTTTATTTTCCTTTTTGTGTTTTTTTTTTTTT
>SJYV01038059.1:758597-772230 GCA_006410875.1 Neotragus pygmaeus | reverse complement strand
TTTTTTTTTTTTTTTTTTTTTCGCTTTTGTATATCCCTAGCTTTTTTATTTTTAACGTATTTTGTTTTGGGGTATGTCTGATTAACAACGTTGTAATAGTTTCAGGTGAACAGCAAGGAGACACCACAATAGGTATACATGTATCCATTGTCCTCCAAACACCCCTCCCATCCAGGCTGCCACATAACATTGAGAAGAGTCTATCTACACAATAGATCCTTATTCATTATCCATTTTAAATATAGCAGTGTGTACACGACCATTCCAAACTCCCTGTCCCCTCACCCTGGCAACCATAAGTTCATTTTCTAAGTCCATGAGTCTCTTTCTGTTTTGTAAANATAACATTGAGAAGAGTCTATCTACACAATAGATCCTTATTCATTATCCATTTTAAATATAGCAGTGTGTACACGACCATTCCAAACTCCCTGTCCCCTCACCCTGGCAACCATAAGTTCATTTTCTAAGTCCATGAGTCTCTTTCTGTTTTGTAAATAAGTTCATTTCTGTCCCCCCTTTTTTTTAAGATTCCATATATAAGGGACGTCATCCAATATTTCTCCTTATCTGTCTGACTACTTCATTCAGGATGATATTCTTAGATCCAACCATGTTGCTGCAAATGACATTAGCTTGTTCTTTTTAATGTCTGAGTAATATTCCATTGGATACATGTATCACATCTTCTTTATCCATTCCTCTGTGGATGGACATTGTTGTTCTTTATTCAAACAGGAGAGATAAGCAGATATTTCCCTCAATTTCTTCTTAGAATATATTTTTTTTCAGGAATCAGGCTGGAGTTTATACATTAAGGAACAGAAAAAAATTTCCCAAGTTACCCATTTGGATATAGCAGCATGTGAATGGGTTTAAGCAAACCTCAAGCCCACAGGGACATCACGTCAGGAAAGCTCCCTCACTTGGCTAAGTAAATGATCCCTCAGTTCACACATTAAAACGACACTGAAAAGCACTCTTTTTCTATGTTTGGTAGCTTCAGGTGAGTAAAACAGAGTTTTCCTTATAAAATATATTTGATACTTTCCACAGAGCCTTTGGGTCCCAAAGGTGAAGACCTTGCAAGTGGTTCACAGAGAATGAGATTAAGCCTTTGGGAAGTGGGGGGGTCGTTTAAAACCTAGATATGATGAACAAAGAGAGGCTGGGTCTGAGAAAGAGAGACATTCCGATTCATTTCATTTAACTCCTTATTAATCTATGTGCTAAGTCGCTTCAGTTATGTCTGACTCTTTGCGACCCTATGAACTATAACCAGACAGGCTCCTCTGTCCATGGGATTCTCCAGGCAAGAATAATGGAGTGGGTTGCCATTTCCACAAAGGACTTTAATTCTCACTTGGGTATATCCTGCCTGTGGCATAAAAAAAGAGTTTGCAGGAATCCTCAGAAAGATGACTTTGTATGTGTAAGCATATATGTACACATATGTGTCTATGAGCATGTATGTTTATGCACTGTGGGGTATGTTTATGCATTGCTAGCATTATCTACTTGCCCCCAGACTAAAATATTCATCTAGAAGGGCTGGAGAGTAAATGCATGGTTTAATAATACAGAAAACATTTCTATATTAGATCTTCCCTGATTCGCTTCTGACAGTTAAATTTGAAAATTATTAGATAGGTAAATAGACTAGAGGTCTTTTTAATGTATTTAAGAATGTCCTAATTATGCAAAGAGCTGTTTGAAACAAAAAATAAAAGAGTCTTGAATATGGTACTGCACCGAAAGTGTTTGACAACTCATTTTAACTATCTTTCAGATAAAGAATAAATTCAGTCACTTGTGCTTACAGAAGAGCATATGGCATGTTTCGTTGGCAGACAGAGTAACCCTTCCCATCCCAGCCACATTTCAGCTATAAGAATTAGTTTAGCCTCTTTCTTCTCTAAGGCTTCCTGTAGTCTTCACTTCCCAGGTGATGGGGCTGGGTAGAGATGACTGTGATCTTACTGAGGGAAACACTTAATAAAATGTGGGCTCTTCTTAGGGTACAGCTGCTCTGTGGGCTCCAGCGAAAGACTGCCTGCCTGGGTGCAGACAGCCATGGATCACATGTCTCATTGCAGCAGGGCTACTGGGCCAGCAGGGCCGGGAATCAGGAAAAAGACAGTGGCAGGAGGGGCTCAGCATCTCCGCAGGTCTTGTGTCTCAGGCATGGAGGTTAGGGCTGCAATAAACTTGGAGCTGGGGCTGTAATCATCCAGGTACCATCTCTACCGTTTATGACTTACCCCATATGAAAATGATAGGGTCAAAACTTGACCCTGGTTTTGACTTTGGAAGCCACGTGCCACTTCCTAGTTGAGTTCCAGACTCGCAAGGAGCTCAGACCACTGCTGAGATTCATCCTCAGGGAGCACAGGAATTCTAGTCGGGAAGCGTGTAACTGAGGGCTGTGTTGAGAACAGACTGAGCCCTCCAGGCAATTCATGAAAACCTTCCTTCCTTTTGAGTGAGCTGTTCCAAGGGCTCAGCCTGTGTTTCTCAACGCAGCCTCAGTTATATGCTACTTGGTGCTGGTCCAGATGGGTCCTCAGCATCAGGGGCTTGATTGGTTTTTCTACCCCTCTAGGCAGAAGGGAGGTCGGCTGTTCTGAGTTCTGTGTCTTCCTTTAGGAACACAGAGCCACGTGCCAGATTCAGGAAGTGACTCATCTTAGGAGGCTTCTTCAAGGTTATTTAATTCCATGTATTCATCCAGCAAGTGGTCGCAGACTTCCTACGGTGGATCAAGCTGTGCTTGCTGTGAGATGGGTGTTAGAGATGATGCCTGGGTTATTACCCACAGACTTGCCCTCACGGAGCTCACTATCCAGCCAGAGTGAGCCCTGAGACACGGGGAAGCAAGACCATTTCAAGCCATGGGGATGCGGGAAGGAAAGAAGTACTTGAAGGGCGTGCCAAGGAGGGCATCTTAGGCACCCTAGCAGCTCTGCGTAAACATGACGCTGGTTCTTTGCAGCATCTCAGGTTTGGCGTCAGCAGTGTTGAGAGCCAGCCGGAGCCGGGCAGCAGCCCGAGCATCTGCTGCATTGCAGGAATAACTGGAGGTTTTTAAAGCTGTTCCTGTAGGAAGATCACAGTCCTTGACTTCTGATTTCCATGTAGGTTTGCCGTAGCGTCTGACGCAGTAAGTCGTGCATCCGCAGGCCGCTGGGAGCTAGGTGTCCCACTTCCTTTCCAGCATGCCAGCAGCAACGCATCTCCAGTTTCTGTTAACAAAAAAAAAAAAGAAAGAAAAGGAAGAAATCAAGATGATGCCGTAGAGAATGCAATGTTCCACCATTTGAATGAGATTTGAAACATTCTCCAGGCCTGACTACAGAATAGTGTGACTCCCTGGAAACACGAATTCACTGAGACTTGTGAGAGGAACAGGGAATCATGAAATTCCAATGTTGTCTTTGAACCTAATGACATTTTATGAACATTTGTCAGAGTCTTTAGTTTTACTTATGCTGCTTGGCATTGAATTGAGGAGAAAGTTCTCAGACTGCAGGTTGCTGTGATGGTTTTATCAGCTAATACTCTGTGTGTGTGCGTGTGTGTGCTCAAGTGTGTGTGCCCACACCCATGTGTGTTTTTAATATATGTGATAGTAATAATGAAAAAAGAAGAATGGAATGTTAATACACATGGGCTCCCAGGAGAGCAAGGAAGCACTGCAAATATACACAGTGGCATCAAAGCAACGTTTCTTTTGAACTAAATGATGCAAATTAGGTTTACCTCTCTCCATCTTCTTTTTCATTGAAATATATTTTCAAAAGAGATGCAATATGGGTTGTCCTCATTTCCTTCTTGAAAATTAAGCCTCACTAAACAAAACCAAATTTTTGAGGCTGTCAACACTTTGTATCAATGATAATATATATATTTTGAAGCAGGTTAGACTAGGCTAGAGAAGATCCTCACTCTTGTGACATGACAACTCAAGTTCCTGAATGCTTGCACTGCCCCTTTCTTTGCCGAGGAAGCAAATTCCTATTGACTCTCATGCAGTCAGTTTTTATCTTCACATCAACTGTGAACCACTCCCTGCAACCCTACAGGCCCTCACTTTCTCCTTGTTGTGTTGTTTCCTGCAGGTTTGGCTTATTTTTCCTGCTCTTCTCTTGTCTTTGTAGACGTATTCTCGACGAGTTTATTTTCCACTTGGAATCTATTTTACCCCCTCTCCAGGAGTATTGATCCTCTGTCATCTGGACCACCTGCTTCCCGGTGTCCCCTCTTCACTGTCACACCGGCTATGATTGCATGGGGGTCACTTTTGATTATTTCAATGCTGGCTGCAGACTTCCCAGCTGAGGCCATAGAGCCTTCTCGTTTATCATCCAGAAAGCCCAGAGGGCTGCCTGGCCTTGTGCTTTGACCAGATAATTCACTCAGAGCCTTGGATGGGAAAACAAAAAGCAGCTGAATTTTTTTATAAACAGAGACAGTACTTTCGGGGTGAGGGTAAGGGGATGGAGAATGGATTAACAAATAAACATGGCTTTTGCACACTACCAAGGAGAGAGAAGAAGCCTATATATTTTCAGGTCTTGATATACAGTGATTCCTGCAGTCGGGCCCACAGTGAGGACTTTGATGAATGGCTCTCAGCTCCCCCCACTCCCCACCCAGACTTGCGCTGCTTCAAGGAGCTGGACTGCTTGCTGTTACTCTTCTGTGAGGTCAAAAGGCTGGACAACCACAATTGTCATTAAAAGTGTAAGGTTATTTCAGGAAGGTGTAAAGTACGCTGAATCCTATCAAATACATATTTCAGGCAGATCAAATCCGGAGGATGTTGCCTTCAATGAAAGGGAACTTGGTAAAAATCGTCTTGCTACTCAGAAGAATCATTTTAGATAAAATAAATCAGGAGCAAAGATACTTCATAGGTTTAACTGGTCAGTTTGAAGTCTTGAGAACAGTTACACAAATATACCTTCCCAAGTAAAAAAAGGGTGCAACATTCTCTCATTTTTTGCGTCCACTTGCTTACTTGCAAGTAGCCAGGCTTTAATGCCAAGAGCTTCCTGACAGAATAAGGGAAGGTGAGTTAGAGACGTGAGCCTGGCGACTCCTGCCTGGGCTTCTTGGACTCCAAGTGAATGCACCTGTGTATCACAAAATGCCCCTCCCACTTTTGCACAATATCTCACCATGTAGTACAAGCAGCAGCATCTCAGTTTTTATGGAGGTAGCCCGAGCCTCCCCACATGCTCTAATTCTCTTCCCTCCATGAGAGACGTGAAGGACAGAGAATTGTGTGTGCTTGCCTTTCATTTGCCTTTTTTGCACTCTCAGTAGAACCCTCAAATGGTGTTGAGTCACTAAGCCATAAACGCTTGAAGTTTCTCAGGCCAGGGAAGTGCCTCATATGAGAGATGAAAGCGCTGGTGGGAGGAAGGATAGGAAAGCAGAAAATACCTTTTCTTCATATATTCTAGAAGGATCATCATGTTCTGACTTGAAGCTGAACACACCTATTTCTTGTTTTATAGCTACATATTCTGGAGAGAATGAGGCAGCTTAAGTAGCTGTGCATTACCAACTTTATTTCAACCTTTCTGAAAGTGGGAATGTAAGAAATACAGACTTTAATTCATTTTTTAAATAAGGATGTTTGGGGACAATGGAAGTAAAATAAAAGTCTCCTGAAAAAAACTGAATAGCAACAGAATTTTTGAGTAGGAAGAGATCTGAAGCTGGGCCTTTAAGAGTCTTACTCATGTTTGCATTTAAAATAAAAGCCTTTAAAAACCACAGGCTTTATTCCAGTTTGTAGAAAGTGTTGATCCAAACCGGTATCTTTCTGATAATTCTCAGACATGAAAAATCGTTTTAAAGCTCAAGTTAAATGGTTTGTATATAATACACTGTCCCTTGAATAACTCTGCTTGAATTAATTTCAACCAAGAGCATTGCCTGTTATAAACAGAAATGATGTTTTCAATACCAAAGTTCTCTCGCAAATATAGGTCTTTTGATAAAGCAAGAAATGACATGTCATTTCCCCTTTTAAAGGCTTACACAAATCTCCCTTTGTAATTCTGTGGATTTTCCCTTTGTCTAACATACTTGTGGAAGGTTAGGCAGTCACTGCAGCTTTGGAGCTTAATGAATGCAGTCAAGTATCTAATAGGTGTTTTTTCTCTGTTCTGGTTGTAAACTAAGTCTCCGCCATGGTCCGTGTCCTTGTATTTAAACCATTGAGTTAGTAGTTATGGAACCAAAATCTGTGTCATTGGGAAGGAGCAAAAGACAACACACCATAAAACTTGAAACTGAAGACATAAAGTCTTAGTGTAGCATCTTTGAAATGTTTAAACAGAAAAGTAAGTGGACCTATTTGATGTTTTTAGAAAGATAAAGTTAATTTCAGGGTAGATATTTCAGTGAAGGGAACACGTCCAGGGAGTCTGGGAGATGGATAAGGAAGACCTTGAAGGAGAGCCCAATTAGTGTGGTAGCCTTGGAAATGATGGAGATGAGGGAATGGCTACCTTGTAAGAATAAAAGATAGATTAGGAGGACTTGAAAACGGACTGATTGTGGAAAGTGAAAGACAGAGAGGATTCAAAGGAAAGGTCCGGGTTCTTGCATGTGAAACTAGTGGTCACTTACTGAACTGGAAAACCCAACAGGAGATGATGCTCTGAGTTGGAGATCCAAGGAGTTCAAAATACTGATGGGACAACCAGAATTATTAATAAGAGGACCAGGTTGGAGATGAAAATGAAAGTTAACACTTGTGAGTCAACACAAGGAGATGAAAGGGATTATAGCGATGAAGAAGGTTGAGATTGTACACGGAGGGACTACCTTCAAGTAAGAGAAGAGAAGAAGGGTAAAATGAGCAGAACATCAACACTGAGAGGGAAACAGATTCCAAAAGGTGAGAATGTTTGGCGAAGGAGGAAGTGTCTAACAGTAAATACTAAGAAGAAGATAAGAACTGGAATAATCTATTTAATTTTGTTGTAGGAGAAAATAGGTCAGTGGACTAGAAATAGAAATCATCTTGCCATGGGTGGAGGATGAGGAAGTATAGATAAATTTTTCTGTAATTTTGACAAATCTATTTGAGAGCAATGAGCTGTTTGTGCAGATTTTCCCACCTTGCCACATAGGAAAATTTCATTTAGAAATAGAGGCTGTAACAAATTTAATTTTTAACTTTGGCTTGACTTAGTACTTTAGCAGGTAGACTGGGTTGAAGAAATAGAAGTGGTTACAAGGATGCTATCAGAAAAGAATGGTCAAGCCAGGTGAAACCACTGCTATCCTGTGACTGTGAGTATTTGCCTTTGTCTCTGTGTGTGTTTTGGTTTGCAGCCATTTATAGCTTGGATTCCATGAAGCAGTGGCAAAGGGGAGTGTGTCAGAGCAGCAGGCCAAAATTAAATTACAGCAACCTCACACTTTGCATTAAAACCTTCACTTGGAGATAGAGACTGGTAATCACGTCCAGATTTTCCTTAAAGACAATGGTCCCCCATGCAACTGGCCACACTCAGTTAATTCATGCTGTCAGCTGCCTTTATTGGCTGTGGGGAATGCAGTATTGATTCTTGAACTCAGCAGCAGCACAAAGAGCCACTAGTGCATGGTCAAAATGCTGCAATAAAGGGCTGGCAGCTTGAGAAAAGCAGCCATTCCATTGCACAAACAAGGTCAATTAGAGGACAGTGCAGTGTAATATAAATAGCATTAGCATCCCTCTTTAACTCTGATGATATCACGCTGGCAGGATGACAGTAAGGAAAATAAGGTTTAATGCCGAATAAATATAAAGGCATTTAGTGTAATTTAATTTCAAGCTCTCTATCATTTTAAAAAGTGCTAAGAGTAGCAAAATATTTGGTTTCATCATGGGGCAGAATTTATGTCTAGAAAAATGAGTTTTTGATACAACTTTGCATGAACAAGCCAATTAGTCATGTACAGGAAAAATGATCATATTAATTTTATTGAGAAGTAAACAATTTCTTGATCACAGATTCAATGTACTGTGTCTACCTGTCATTTATTATCCTTCTTAGTATTAGAATTTCAAAATCTCTGGAGTGTTGTGAAGAAGGAACAAAGGATATCTTATTTTTCTTTTAAAAGAGAAGGTTGAGTTTTTTCCTTTTTTCCTTTTGTAGTCTCTGGAAATTACTAGGACCTTTTGTTTAAATACTTGCATTCATTACTTTTATTTATGGGAGAATTTTCCCTACTTTCTTTGTCAGTTCAAAATTAATTACAAATGTAAAACGCATCATGCTGTTAACACATACTCTATGCGGGAAACAAATTATACTCTCAAAATAGATAATGGACAGCTTGGAGAGGTAATTGATAAACCTACACTGCCTGCAATAACTGAATAGGTTTTAGAAAATATATATAATTATTAGGAATGGAAAGAATGTGTGTGATTCCTCTTTAGTAATGAGTGTGCCCAAGGTTGACTAGGAACAACTCATTAAAGTATATAAAAAGAGTTTAAAGAAAGCTTGAATCATGGTGCTTTTGAAATGTCCACTAAACCCTGAGAATATATGTAGTCTCTCAGGCTGATGATATCCAGGGATCTGGTCAAAATCATTTTCCAAAAGAGGAGTGTTCTAGGTAACCTAATGTTACCATTAGGTAATGAACCACAACTAGTTGTGTTCATTATGTGTTGGACATGAATCTCCAGTTGTTTTAAAAATTCCTTAATATAGCCCATACTGCCTCCTCCACCAATTGAAAGATAATATTTATTCTTTCTTCATGGAGATTTGGGCCTCCCTGGCAGTTTAGAGGTAAAGAAACTGCCAGCCATGCAGGAGACTCGGGTTCCATCCCTGAGTTGGGGAGATCCCCTGGAGAAGGAAATCACAACCCACTCCGGTATTCTTGCCTGGGAAGTCCCAAGGACAGAGGACCCTGGCTGGCTACAGTCCATGGCGTCACAAAAGAGTCAGACACGACTTAGCAACTAAACAATAACAACAAAATAGAGATGCTCTAAGACCAAAAATACCAATTTCTACATAGATGTCAGAATGTCAGGATCACCCAGTCTTCAAGACAATCGACCAGTAGAATTTTAAGGTCTGAGAAAGACATCAAGAGATGACTGAATCCCACTTCCTCCTGTTATCTTGGGAAATGTGGGACCAGACAAATGAAGCCATGTACCTGAGGTCATATAAATAACCAATGGCAAAGCTGGACATTTCCTAGTTTTCTAATTCTTGTGTCCACTTTTTTCGCCATTAAAACAAAATTTTAAAAGAAACACATCAAGTGTACTAACCAAGTTAATAATGTTCAAGGGGGAAAATTTGAAAAACCTGGAAAGTCAAAACCTTCCACTTTCCTCTCTCTCAAAAACCAATTATATGTGTTGTTTTTTTCCCAGATTCCTTCTGTTGTATAGATGTATGTTTTAACCATAAATATGTGTCTATTTCTATCTCTCATTCTATCTGTGTCTGTATATAGCAACTTGCTTTTTTTTCTTTTAACAATATACCATAGACATCTTTCTTGCCACAGTTGTAAGTCTACAGTTCATTCTAATGAATGTTTAATATTCCATGTTATAGCTTCAGGCTCAATTATTTAATCCTCTTTTCTACATTTGTTTTTTCCAATTTGTAATTAATGTGTGGTGAATATCCTTCTACACATTTTTAATACTGCTGTAGTATTTCTATAGAATACATTCTTAGAAATGAAATTACTGGTTAAACAAATTTTTAAATAAACTTTTAATTTTGGAATTATTTTTTATTTACAGAAAAGCTACAAGATAATAAGCCCCTCACCCAGTTTGCTTTAAAATTGCCATCTTATATTAGCATGGTCATATGATAAAACATATTTAATTGTCAAAAGTAAAAAAGCAATGTTGATAATTACAGTTCACCAAACTCCAGATTTCAGTAAGATGTTTCCATTAATGTATTGTGTTGTTCCAGAGTCTTCTCCAGGATACCAACTGCATTTAGTCATCAGGTTTCTTGTGTCTTCCCATCTATGACTATTTCTCACTCGTTTCTCATCACCTTGATAGTTTTAAAGAGAAGTGGCTAGGTCTTTTCATACTGTTCATCTCTCAGTGTCCTATCTTTTCACCTTTTCATACTGTTCATGGGGTTCTCAAGGCAAGAATATTGGAGTGGTTTGCCATTCCCTTCTCCAATTGACCATGTTTTGTCAGAACTCTACACCATGACCCATCCATCTTGGGTGGCCCTGATATGAAGAACTGACTCATTTGAAAAGACCCTAATGCTGGGAAAGATTGAAGGTGGGAGGAGAAGGGGTCGACAGAGGATGAGATGGTTGAATGGCATCACCAACTCATTGGACATGAGTTTAAGTAAACTCCAGGAGTTGGTGATGGACAGGGAGGCCTGGAGTGCTGCAGTTCATGGGGTTACAAAGAGTTGGACATACTCAATTGAACTGAACTGGCCAGGTCTTGTGTGGAATAGATTGATTGATGTTTGCACTTTTAATAGTCATTGCTATAGATGCATGCATGCTCAGTTGCTCAGTCATGTCCCACTCTTTTCGACCCCATGGATTGTAGCCTGCCAGGCTCATCTGTCCATGGGACTATCCAGGCAAGAATACTGGAGTGGACTACAATTTCTTCCTCCAGGGAATCTTCCTGACCCAGGGATTGAACCCACGTCACCTGTGTCTCCTGCATTGTCAGGCAGATTCTTTACCATTGAGCCACCTGGGAAGTCCCTGACCCCCAAAATGTGTTAATAATCTATATACTCCAAATACTAGTACATATTAATGGCTATTTTTTTCTAAAACATTAATATTAGAAGATATTTATCTCATTAACCTTTGCCTACTTGGATGATGATAGAATTGCTCTGTAGATTTAATTCACATTTACATTGAGAATATTTTTTAAAGATTTATTATTCATTTGTTTTTCATGTCTTATGAATTATTCACTCATGTTTTTGCGAGTTTTTCAAATATTTGAGTCTAAGTCAACAAATATGTCATCTTTAAAAAAATTTTCTCTTTATGATATTTTTCTATAAGGAAGTTGTAAATCATTTTTTTTCTACTGTCTAAATATTTTATTATATTTAAAAACAGTACATTTTAACCCCTGGATTACAAAATGTTTATGAATTTATTCTTGTTNTAGTTCTAAAAGGTCTTGTAGGTCTTCATAGAACTGTTGAACTTCAGCTTCTTCAGCGTTACTGGTTGGGCATTGACTTGGATTACTGTGATATTGAATGGTTTGCCTTGTGCCACAGGCTTAGTGATAAATATCCACTGTTTATCTAGTCTTGTGACACATGAATTATGGGTTAACTTTGATCGTATCTTTCTTTCACCTTGTCCAGATTAGTTTTGAGGAATTTGGGGAGGTGGGTTTGAGCAAGTACACTTAGGGTATACAATATTTTCACAAAAACTGATCGGGGTCCTTGGTTAAGAGGAGACTCTGCTTTGGGCCTGCTGGTGTAATAAACTGCACTCCACTATCTGTATTGTCATTCTGAGTGAGTTTGTTTCCCGGAACGCGTGGCTACAACATTGCTAGATGTCCCACTGGGCAAGTTCAGGCGAGGTGAGAATTGGGAACTAGGGTTGAACATGGCCTGGGTCAGGTCCAAATCAGGGACCAGCAATGAGAACACTGACCTGNTACAACATTGCTAGATGTCCCACTGGGCAAGTTCAGGCGAGGTGAGAATTGGGAACTAGGGTTGAACATGGCCTGGGTCAGGTCCAAATCAGGGACCAGCAATGAGAACACTGACCTGGGTGTCAGGCCAGAGCAGGGGGGCTCAAACCTATGGGAAAAGTTTTGAACCTTTGGGATTTGACTGAAGATTAAAAGCTTAAAAGTTCAGTTATATCAATCCTACCAAGACCTATGAAACCCTATGTCCTGTGCCTGCTACCCTGTGCCCATCTGTCTGACTTCATCTCCTCAAACTCTCCCCACTCACTATGCAGCACGCACTCTGGCCTCCTTGTGGTTTCCATTTTCTCTGCCCGCTAATGGTTAAGGTAAGAGGCTGGTGTGGAAGATTCCTGATGGGAGGGACTGGTTGTTCGGGAGAATCTGGGTCTTGCTCTGATGGGTGGGGCCATGCTCAGGAAATCTTTAATCCAATTTTCTGTTGATGGGTGGGGCTATGTTCCCTCCCTGTAGTTTTGTGTGAGGCCATACTGTGGTAGGGGTAATGGCCGTAATGGTGACCTCCTTCGAAAGAACTTATGCCAGAACTGTTGTATTTAGTGCCCCTGACCCCACGGCAGAGCACTGTAAAACCATACCTCCACTGGAGACTCCTGGACACTCACAGGCAAGTCTGGGTCAGTGTCTTTTGGGGTCACTGCTACTTTTTCCTGGGTCCTGGTGTGCACAAGATTTTGTTTGTGCCCTCCAAGAGTCCGTTTCCCCAGTTCTGTGGAAGTTCTATAATCAAATTCTAGTGGCCTTCAGAGAGTCAAATTCCCTGGGGATTCTCAGTGCCTTTGCCAAATCCACAGGTTGGGAAATCTGTTGTGGGCCCTAGGTATAATTGCTCTCCAGTTTGTGGGTTGTCTGCTCAGTGGCTCTGTAGTGGGGCTCACATGCTGTTCCTCTCAGGTCTGCTACAGGCAGAGCCCCTGTCCCTGCGGCAGGCCACTGCTGGCCTGTGCCTCTGCAGGAAACACTCAACACTCAAAGGCAGGTCTGGCTTAGTCTCTTATAGGTTCCCTGCATCCTGGTGCACACAAGGTGTTTTTTGAGCCCTCCGAGCATGTCTGGTGGCTACGGGGTTCAATTCTAAATGCAATTTTGCCCCTCCTACCATCTTGTTGGGCCTTTTCCTTTGCCCTTGGACATAGGGTATCTTTTTTTGGTGGGATCCAACATTCTCCTGTCAATGGTTTCTCAGCAGTTAGTTGCAATTTTGGAGTTCTCACAGGAGAAGATGAACGCATGTTCTATTCTGCCATCTTGTAGTCAATGATTCCAAATTGGGAAAGGAGTACGTCAAGGCTGTATATTGTCACCTTGCTTATTTAACATAAATGAAGAGTATATCATGTGAAATGCCAGACTGGATGAAACACAAGCTGGAATCAAGTTTGCAGGGAGAAATATCAATAACCTCAGATATGTAGCTGACAACACACTTATGGCAGAAAGTGAAGAGTAACTGAAGAGCCTCTTGATGAAAGTGAAAGAGGAGAGTGAAAAGTTGGCTTAAAGCTCAACATTCAGCAAACTAGTATAGCCACTGTGGAGAACAGTGTGGAGATTCCTTTAAAAACTGCAAATAGAACTGCCTTATGACCCAGCAATCCCACTGCTGGGCATGCACACCGAGGAAACCAGATTTGAAAGAGACACATGTATCCCAATGTTCATTGCAGCACTGTTTATAATAGCCAGGACATGGAAACAACCTAGATGTCCATCAGCAGATGAATGGATAAGAAAGCTGTGGTACATATACACAATGGAGTATTCAGTTCAGTTGACTCGCTAAGTCGTGTCCAACGCTTTGCGACCCCATGAACTGCAGCTCGCCAGGCCTCCCTGTTCATTACCATCTCTCGGAGTTCGCTCAGTCTCACGTCCATC
>SJYV01038059.1:713310-748971 GCA_006410875.1 Neotragus pygmaeus | reverse complement strand
CCAGCTAACAAAACAAGGGCTGCTTGAGTCAGCGGCCGCGGCGGCAGTTCCCAGGCAGGCCCCGGGCGAGAGCGGCACGCATGGTCCAGCCTCCGATGCTCGACGTCGGGGAGCGGGGGAGCGGCTGCTCCTGGGGGGCCCTCCTGTCCACGAGCATCCTGGTCTCTGCCCGGTGGCCTGCAGAACTAATTGGGAACGTTGTAGCCGCCCCCAGGATTGGGGGCTGCTGTGAGCTGAGCCTCTGTGGCGGGTGCAGGGCCTGTCCCCATTTCACAGACGAGGACTCAGAAGCTCAGTGAGGGTCGGGCAGCCCACAGGGAGTTGAGAGACTTGGCACTTCAGGAGCCTCAGTTTCTCTGTCTGTTAAATGGAAACACGCCGGGAGAGTGTGCTCAGCGCCTGCGCACGGCAGGTCGGCAGTGTGGCCCAGCCTCTGACCCCAGCCTGGGGCCGTCCCTTCAGACTGGCAGGTCAGGGGTGCCCGTTGGGGATGGGTGGACATGTGGTGCTCAGGGCGGCCTGGCTGGCTGATCCGCACAGCCCTTGGTTCTGGGCGGCCCGCCTGCTCCAGAGGTCAGGGGGTCGGGAGACCTAGGCGGGCCTCTCGGAAGCTTGGAAGGGCGCATGCAAGCTGCTGCGCCTGCTGCCACTGGCTGGTTTTTCCTGCCTGATTCAGGCCAGGTAGCGATACCCGCACTGTGTGTCCTCAGGCAGCCCCTGCCCACTCCGTGCCTCAGTTTCCCCAGCTTTCCCCCCGGGCTCAGAGCCAGGCCTCCTGACTGACTGGTCCTCTGGCCTGGTTGGCTGTTCTCTCCCACCCTGCCCCGCACGTCCNACAGAGGATGAGATGGTTGAATGGCATCACCAACTCATTGGACATGAGTTTAAGTAAACTCCAGGAGTTGGTGATGGACAGGGAGGCCTGGAGTGCTGCAGTTCATGGGGTTACAAAGAGTTGGACATACTCAATTGAACTGAACTGGCCAGGTCTTGTGTGGAATAGATTGATTGATGTTTGCACTTTTAATAGTCATTGCTATAGATGCATGCATGCTCAGTTGCTCAGTCATGTCCCACTCTTTTCGACCCCATGGATTGTAGCCTGCCAGGCTCATCTGTCCATGGGACTATCCAGGCAAGAATACTGGAGTGGACTACAATTTCTTCCTCCAGGGAATCTTCCTGACCCAGGGATTGAACCCACGTCACCTGTGTCTCCTGCATTGTCAGGCAGATTCTTTACCATTGAGCCACCTGGGAAGTCCCTGACCCCCAAAATGTGTTAATAATCTATATACTCCAAATACTAGTACATATTAATGGCTATTTTTTTCTAAAACATTAATATTAGAAGATATTTATCTCATTAACCTTTGCCTACTTGGATGATGATAGAATTGCTCTGTAGATTTAATTCACATTTACATTGAGAATATTTTTTAAAGATTTATTATTCATTTGTTTTTCATGTCTTATGAATTATTCACTCATGTTTTTGCGAGTTTTTCAAATATTTGAGTCTAAGTCAACAAATATGTCATCTTTAAAAAAATTTTCTCTTTATGATATTTTTCTATAAGGAAGTTGTAAATCATTTTTTTTCTACTGTCTAAATATTTTATTATATTTAAAAACAGTACATTTTAACCCCTGGATTACAAAATGTTTATGAATTTATTCTTGTTTAAGGCAATGGCACCCCACTCCAGTACTCTTGCCTGGAAAATCCCATGGACAGAGGAGCCTGGAAGGCTGCAGTCCATGGGGTCGCTGAGGGTCAGACACGACTGAGCGACTTCACTTTCACTTTCATGCATTGGAGAAGGAAATGGCAACCCACTACAGTGTTCTTGCCTGGAGAATCCCAGGAACGGGGAGCCTAGTGGGCTGCCGTCTCGGGTCGAACAGAGTCGGACACGACTGAAGCAACTTAGCAGTAGCAGCAGCATTTTGACTTTGTATTGTATATATCAGTCTCTGACACACCTGGGATTTATTTTGGTATGAGAGATGGTATAAGGATCCAGTTTAGCTGTCCTTTAGCTTTCCTAAAGAGTTAGCCAGTTGTCCCACATGACATTTACTCATATCTTTTATTGGTTTGGTGAAACGGAACTCAAGAGAAAAGTAGTCATAATTTTTGCTTTCTAAATACAATAGAGCTTCAACCTAGGAAGTGGGAGGTGAGAAGGAGGTTCAAGAGGGAAAGGATCTATGTATGAAAGTGAAAGTGTTAGTTGCTCAGTCGTGCCCAACTCTTTGCTACCTCATGGGCTGCAGCCTGCCAGGCTCCTCTATAAGTGGAATTCTCTGGGCAAGAATACTGGACTGGGTTACCATTTCCTTCTCCAGGGGATCTTCCCAACCCAGGGATCGATCCCAAGTCTTCTGCACTGCAGGCAGATTCTTTATTGTCTGAGCCACCAGGATATTCCTGATATATGTAATCTTGTAGCAGATTTACACTGGTTGTATAGCAGAAACCAACACCACATTGTGAAGCAATTATCCTTCAATAAATTTTTAGAAATTAAAAAGACTTCCCAAACACAAGAGAGTTTCATCTGAAGAAAAGGATGATTTATTTCATTGTGTTCCTACCTGCTACCTTTCAAGTCCTTTATTGTGTTGACTTTGCTTAAACTCTTAGCATCATCTAATACTTGCTCACTGTTTCTCCTTGAAACTCTTCTTCTTTGGACTTTCTAATGCCACCCTTCTCCCTTTGATCTACCTCATGTTCCACTTGCTATCTCTGTCTTTGAACTTTGGTGTCTGCTGCAGTATGGGTTTTGTTCTACTTATCTTCTGGCCTTGAGTGTTTTTCATTTGTGTATATATAGTTGTTTACTGACTGCTGTGTCAGAAACTATTCTAAGCATATCACATATACTTCTTTATGTAATCCTCATAACAATCCCAATATGCAGTTACTGCCAGTACCATCACCTTTTAATAGATGAGAAAATTGCATAGAAGAATAGAGGCACTCATCCAAGTTAATCTAAGTTTTAAACCATGGAGATGGAATCTGAACCAAGCCACTCTGGCTGAAAAGCTCATGCTCTCCATCAACCTGCTGTATATCCCTTGAAATTAGACAGCAGTGTATTGCTTCAAAGAATTCTTATATCCTTTTCATTGGTGTTGGTATTAATATTTACTCAAGTAAAGAACCCAGGACTTATACCTTCCATGTATAATGAATAAGTCAATATCATGATTTCTCCTTCATGTATGTTTTCAACCTATCTTTGAACCTACAGCCCTGTCCTAAATTTGGCCATTAATAGCTTTTGTTTGGACCACTGCTGTAACCTCCTAACAGCAGCACTAAATCTGATTGCATGGAGTACCAGAGTTATCTGTCTAAAAGGTAGATTTAACCATGACATCCCTCTGAAGTCTTTAGGGTGCTTCCCTGATAGCCCAGCTGGTAAAGAATCCACCTGCAATATAGGAGACCTGGGTTTGATCCCTAGGTTGGGAAGATCCCCTGGAGAAAGGAAAGACTACCCACTCCAGTATTCTGGCCTGGAGTATCCCATGGACTATACAGTCCATGGGGTTGCGAAGAGTTGGACACAACTGATCAACTTTCACTTTCCCTCTAATAATCTCAGAAGCACCTTGTCTATTTTAGTCTGAATTCTAAGCTCCTTTACATAATACGAAATCAAGGTTCTCCGTGTACTGACACTTCCTTCCTCTGACCACAGTCGGTTTATGCTCTCTGCCCCCTCCTTCCTTGAACACTCTGTTCTGCTGCAAACTGTGTGGCTTGTGTCAGTCCCTAAGACTCTCTTCATATATTGCCTCTTATGAACAGTCACCTCTCCATCCTCTCTCTCCCAGGATGGCTGGATCTAGTGCCCCCTCTCTATCACAGCATGTCATTTCACCTGGTACCAAGTCACCTGCTTGTTTGTCTCTGAGCTTCTTGAAGGCAAACCCTATCCTGTCTTGTTTGTCTTTACTCTCCCAGCACCTGAAGGTACCTGACGCGGAAGAAAGCCCTTGATAAATGTTTGTGAACTTAAATTCTAGAGTCAATTTTAAAATATTCTAAGTACTATTCCTGCCGTGTAGTCACATCAGAGTGAATTTTCTGAGCTCTTGTACTGCTTTAAACAGACAGTCACTGAAGGAATAATTGTATACAAGTCAACTATGGAAATCATTGCTTTCAAACAGCAAGTAAAGGAACACTTCCTGGATGGATAGATGCTATGTTATTACAGTGTTTGGTACATGTAATTAACAAGCTGCTCTGGGAGACATTCTCTGACTTGCTATTAAATCTCTGCTCTGAATCTCCATCTCTACTCAAATGTAACCCCAACTGATCCATATCCCACATCCAGAACATTAAGAGCAGCATAGAGACCACTGTCCCTAATAATCCGCTGGTGGGTCTTTCTGACACTGGCTTTTGATGCCATCAGGAATTTGGGGCCATGAAGGAAGAATGTCAATGGCACCCCACTCCAGTACTCTTGCCTGGGAAATCCCATGGGCAGAGGAGCCTGGTAGGCTGCAGTGCATGGGGTCACCAAGTGTTGGATATGACTGAGCGACTTCCCTTTCTCTTTTCCCTCTCATGCACTGGAGAAGGAAATGGCAACCCACTCCATTGTTCTTACCTGGAGAATCCCAGGGACGGGGCAGCCTGGTGGGCTGCTGTCTATGGGATCGCACAGAGTCGGACATGACTGAAGTGACTTGGCAGCAAGGAAGAATGTGGAATTCCCTGGTGGCTCAGTGGTAAAGAATCCATCTGCCAATGCGGGAGACACAAGAGACAGTGAGTTCAATCCCTGGATTGAGAAGATCCCCTGGAGTAGGAAATGGCAACCCATTCCAGTATTCTTGCCTGGAAAATTTCATGGACAGAGGAACCTGGTGTGCTAAAGTCCATGGGGTCACAAAGAGTTGGATGTTACTGAGCACCATGACAAGAAAGAATGTGCAAAAAGGAGAAGTTGGGGTGATGGAGAATAGATATGTATAGAAAAATGAAACCCACTTATCCCACACTTCCTGTATGTCAGGCTCTGTATTATCTCAGTTTAAAATTTAAAAGAACATATTCAGGTGACCATCACCACCCTCACTTATGAGGATTATAACTCCAAGTGTTATATATTCCAGAAAGAGCTGGCAGCTGGTTTGTCCCAGAGTTCAGAGTAATCAGATTAATGGTGAAAAATTAATATCATGTATTGTATTTTGTATTGAGGCAAACTTGGTTATACTATAAACTTAAATACCCACCTAATGGCGTATGTGGGGAGACTTTCTTCATCGAAAATCTGTTCCTTTTTGTATCTCCTGGACTTTTAAAGACCTCAAGTTGTGCATTTTCATCATTTGTGCTGGAGATTATTTTCCCCTGCAAATTTCCCCTCCGGGATTTGCATGGAAGCTATTAAAGTGCCTGACTGCCCCAAATGTTGTCCCTCCTTCCTTAGGTTAGGCCCCAAGAGATGCAGCAATGATAAATGGCTAACTCCAAAATCATCTTCATAATTTATAGACATGACTTCATCTTGAAATTTTGCCTCTAGATAAGCAGGAACAGCAGAAAAAGGAACTCAAACAACTCCTCTACCTTTACTGGAGTCAGTCCTGAACAGTTAGCCCCGGCTTCTCTTCTAGGATGTACTATGTTCTTTGAAGCTCCTGGCCCTAGAAAGGACTCCACTCCTTTTAACCCAAGTGTCTCTGGAGACTCAGAGACCTCAGGTTGTTGACATCTCTTCCATAAGCCTTTTAAGTTCAAATCTCTCAAGACCCCAGACATCGCAAGGTCCCCTCCAGGCTGCTTTAAAATTTCTTCACATCTACAAATATTTTATTTTGGAGAAAGTTCAAGGGGAGAAAGAGAATTTTCTATGAGGCATCTCATCCTCTGTCACCCCATTATCCTGCCTTCATTTTCCCAGTGTCAGGGTCTTTTCCAATGAGTTGGCTCTTCACATCAGGTGGCCAAAGCACTGCATCTTCAGCGTCAGCGTCAGTCCTACCAATGAATATTTGGGGTTGATTTCCTTTAGGAGGGACTGGTTTGACCTCCTTTCAGTCCAAGGGACTCTCAAGAGTCTTCTCCAATACCACTTTTTGAAAGCATCAATTTTTTGGCTGGCCCTCAGCCTTCTTTATGGTTCAACTCTCACATCCATACATGACTACTGGAAAAACCATAGCTTGGGCTATATGGACCTTTGTCAGCAAAATTATGTCTCTGCTTTTTAAATACAGTTTCTAGGTTTGTCATAGCTTTTTTTCCAAGGAGCAAGTGTTTTTGTTTTTGTTTAATTTTGTGGCTGCAATCACTGTCTGCAGTGATTTTGGAGTTCAAATATATAAAATCTGCCACTGTTTCCACTTTTGCTGACTTTCAGTTCAGTTCAGTTCAGTCTCTCGGTCGTGTCTAACTCTCTGCGACCCCATGAATTGCAGCACGCCAGGCCTCCCTGTCCATCACCAACTCCCAGAGATCACTCAGACTCACGTCCCTCAAGTCAGTGATGCCATCCAGCCATCTCATCCTCTGTCGTCCCCTTCTCCTCCTGCCCTGAGTCCCTCCCAGCATCAGAGTCTTTTCCAATGAGTCAACTCTTCGCATGAGGTGGCCAAAGTACTGGAGTTTCAGCTTTAGCATCATTCCTTCCAAAGAAATCCCAGGGCTGATCTTCTTCAGAATGGACTGGTTGGATCTCCTTGCAGTCCAAGGGACTCTCAAGAGTCTTCTCCAACACTACAGTTCAAAAGCATCAGTTCTTTGGCGCTCAGCCTTCTTCACAGTCCAACTCTCACATCCATACGTGACCACAGGAAAAACCATAGCCTTGACTAGACGGACCTTAGTCGGCAAAGTGATATCTCTGCTTTTGAATATGCTATCTAGGTTGGTCATAACTTTTCTTCCAAGGAGTAAGCGTCTTTTAATTTAATGGCTGCAATCACCATTAGGATGTGTTAATCTTCTTCTCTAAGTGGTCCCACAGCCCAAGATTATCTACACATGGATTTCATGAAGACTAGTTTTAGCAAACTTTGTGGGAAGCTCATATTTTCAGATTTCCTTGCTTATTCTAGTAGTGAAAATTTTATTTTACTACCTTTTATTGTATTTTGTCTGTGTGCTATACAGTATTAAATTTACACTTTAAAATAGTTTTCCCCTAAAAGTGTGTATGTTTATAAATTCATTTTATATTCATTTGATCTTAGTCTTCTACTTTCTTTTTGTTCCTGTTGGTTATTTTAAATGTTGTTGTTAGCTCCATATTTCATAGTCCTTCTACCTTCAAGCCCTTAAATAAAAGTATGTTTTATTAACCTATAAAAGTTGTTTTCACTTTGCCCACTTTTCTTAATTATGTCTGTGTAGATAGACACATGTTTATATCTTAAAAAACAAAGCCTTGATTTTCTCAGGACCAATCAAGCCTAACAAAATGAGAATTCATGGTGTTTTTTTCTAAAGAAGTTTTTGGAATTTGGAATTTTCTTGAAAATAGAAATGAAGTGCCATGTTTCTACCATCATTTTCTTTCTTCTCAATGCATTTTGCTTAAATATCAGCAGCAACATGTCTGTGAAAATATAATTATCACCAGCTCGATCATACGGTAGCTGTCAAAGTTTTCTGTGTCCACTATATAGATTTTTCTGTCTTTCTTGTCTTAATTTAAATATGACCTCATTTAATTTCCTTAGCTGGAAATACTGACAAGAATAAAAAAAGAAGGAAGGAAGGGAAGAAGGAAGCAAGAAAGGAGAAGAAATGACTTAGTTTCTGCTATCAAATAACCAAGAGAAAAACTATTTTCACATACAAAAATAACAAAACTCTCCTGTACATCCTTAAGCTAAGATAGTTCTTTGGATTATTTTATATAATTAGACAATATGTGTGCTCAGTGGTTCAGTCGTATCTGATTCTCTGCGACCCTGTGGACTGTAACCCACCAGGCTCCTCTGTCCATGGAATTCTCCAGGTGAGTACTGGAGTGGGTTGCCATTTCCTACCCTGGGGATTAGACAATACCAGTAAGTTAAACAGAAGCAACTTAGTTTTAGTTTCATTGCTTTTCATTATAGAAATGCTGCCTGAGATGAAATCTGGAATACAGAAAACTAAACATATTATTCAACATGGATCGAGAATGTATCATGTATCAGACATTGTCGAACCCTAGGAATACAAAGGAGAGAGCTTCCTTGCCCTTGAGGAATTCACATTTTCTGGAGAAAATAGAGATTAAAAATCTTTTTTTAAAAAAAATGTAATTTCTATAACTGAAACTTCCAAAAAGTTGTGTCAGAAACAAATGATTGATATATTTTGGTGTAGGCTTGTACTGTGATAATGAGTGGAATTTTCCAGGTGAGGAGGAAAAGTGTATTTCACATAGAAACAGGGAAACGTGCTTGGGGAATAAATGTGACAGTTACATAAGGTCATATAAATGGTATAAACTCTGTAGTCATTTGTGCCTGCGTTCTTCATTTGAAATAATGCTTTTGGCACTCATCTATATTATTACATGTGTCATTAATTCACTTTTCATTGTCAGGAACTATTTTATTAATATTGTATGGATATACCACAATTGTATGTTCATTCACTAGTTGATGGACATTTGGCAAGGCTTTTTGTGAATGTATGTTTTCAGTTTTTGTCTTTCAATTTCTAGCAATGGAGTTTCAGGGTTGAATGTTAAGTGTAGGTTTAACTGTAAAAAATTGCCAAACTTGTTTCTAAAATGGTTGTAGCATTTTTCATTCCCACTAGCAATGTCAAAGAGCATGATTGTTAGATTATATAAAAATGTGTTTAGTTTTGTGAAACACTGCCAAGCTGTCTTCCAAAGTGGCTATAACATTTTGTTCTTGCAGCTGGAATAAATGAGAATTCCTGTCATTCCGCATTCTCACCAGCATTTGGAGCTCTCAGTGTTCCAGATTTTGGCCATTCTAATAGGTGCAATAGTAATATCCCATTAGTGGTGCTAGTGGTAAAGAATCTGCCTGCTAATGGTGAGATGCAGGAAATTCAGTTTCTATCACTCAGTCAGGAAAATCCCCTGGAGGAGGAAATGGCAACCACTCCAGTATTCTTGCCTGGAGAATCCCATGGACCCATGCAGTTGCAGAGTCAGACATGACTAAGCACACACTAGCTAGCTTGTTTTAATTTGCATTTCCTGATAGCATATAATGTGAAGGATCTTTTCATATACTTATTTGCTATCTATATCTTCTTTGATGAAATGTCTGTTGAGGTCTTTGTTCCATTTTTAAAATTGGATTCTTTGGGGGTTTGTTGTTAAATTTTAAGAGTTCTTTGTACATTTTGGCTAGCAGTCCTTTATCAAATATGTCTTTACCAAATATCTTCTTCTGGTGTGTGGTCTGTCTTCGCATTCTCTTAACACTGTCTTTTGCAGAGCAGAAGTTTTAAATTTAAATGAAGTGTAGCTTATCTGAAATTTCTTTCGTGGGTCATATTTTTGGTATTGGATCTAAAAACCCACTGCCTTCTTTCATTTCTAATATTAGTAATTTATGTCCACTCTCTTTTTCTCTTAGTTATTCTAGCTAGAGGCCTATAGATTACTGATCTTTTCAACTACCTTTTGGTTTTATTGATTTTCTCTGTTAATTTCCTGTTTTCAGTGTTATCAATTTCTGCTATACATATTTATCATTTTTTTTTTCTGCTGACTTTTGGTTGAATTTGCTGGATTTTTTCTAGTTTCCTAAGGTGGAAACTTAGGTGCTCAGTATTAGATTTTTCTTCTCTTCCCCCCTATTTTTATTGAGATGTAATTGACATAGAGCATTGTGTAAGTTTAAGGCATAGGGCATAATGATATTATTTACATATATTGTGAAATGATTGCCAAAATAAGTGTAATTAGCATCCATCATTTTATATAGATATAAAAAAAGAAAAAATGTGTGTTTTTTCTTATGATAAGAACTCTTAGGATCTACTGTCTTAACTTTCAAGTATACTACGCAGCATTGTTAACTATAGTTGTCACTTTCCACATTACATCCCCAAATTTTATTTATCTTATAACTAGAAGTTTGTACTGTTTGACCTGCTGCTGTTACTGCTAAGACACTTCAGTCGTGTCCGACTCTGTGTGACCCTGTGGACGGTAGCCCACCGGGCTCCTCTGTCCCTGGGATTCTCCAGGGAAGAACACTGGAGTGGGTTGCCATTTCCTTCTCGCAGTTCCCCTTCTGCTCACCCCTGTCCTTGTCTTTCCTAAGTACACATTCAATGCTATCAATGTCCCTTTAAGCACTGCTTTCACTGCATCCCACTAATTTTGATGTTACATTTTCATTTAGTTCAAAATATTAAAAAAATTTTTATTGAGATTTTTTTCTTGACCCATGTTATTTAGAAGTGTGTTTTTTTCTAGTTGTCTCTCTGTTATTGATTTCTAGCTTAATTCCATTGTGGTCTGGGAGCAGACATTGTATGATTTTTATTCTTTTAAATTTGTTAATGTATGTTTTATGACTCGGAATGTGGTCTCTCTTGGTGATTGTTTCATGTGAGCTTGAAAAGAATGTGTATTCTGCTGTTGTTAGATGAAGCAGTCAATAGATGTTAATTATATCCAGTTGATTGATAGTGCTGTTGAATTCAGCTAAGTCCTTATTGATTTTTTTTTGCCTGCTGAATCTTTCCATCTGTGATAGAAGGGTGCTGATGTCTCCAACTATGATGGTGGATTCATTTATTCTTCTTGCAGTTTTATCAATTTTTGCCTCACATATTTAAATGCTCTGCTCTTAGGTGCATATACATTAAAGATTGTTATGTCTTCTTGGAGAATTGACCCCTTTATCATTATGTAATTCCCTTCTTTATCTTTATCCCTTCTAACTTTCCTTTCTTTGAAATTTGCTCTGTCTGAGATTAATACAGCTAGTCCTTCTTTTGATTGGTATTAGCATGGTAGATATTTTTCCATCCACTTATTTTTAATCTTATGGACCCAATACATATAATGTGGGCTTCTTGTAAATGACAGACAGTTGGGTCCTGTTCATCGATCCACTTTGAACATCTCTGTCTTTTATTTTATTTATTTAATTATTTTTTACATGTGGGCTCTTAGTTCACTGACCAGGGATCAAACCTGAACCCCTGCAGTGAAAGCACCAAGTCCTAATCACTGGACCACCAGGGAATTCCTGACAATCTCTGTCTTTTAACTGGTGCTTTTATACTGTCAATGTTCAAAGTGGTCATTGATAGGCTCGCATTAATATCTACCATATTCATTACATTTTACTAGCTGTAATTCTTGTTCTTTGTTCCTCTTTTTGTCTTTCATTCTTTTTCTGCCTTTTTTTAAATAATTTTTTTTTTTTTTGATGTGGACCATTTTTAAAGCCTTTGTTGAATTTGTTACAATATTGCTCCCACTCTGTGTTTTGGTTTTTTGGCCACAAGGTATGTGGGATCTCAACTCTCCAACCGGGGATTGTACCCACACCCCTTGCACTGGAAGGTGGAAGTCTCAACCACTGGATGGCCAGGAAAGTCCCTCTGCCTTTGGTTTTAATTGAGTATTTTAGATGATCCTATTTCCTCTCCTTTCTTAGCGTAGCAGTTGTACTTCACTCTTTTTTGTTTCTTAGTTCTTGCCCTAGAGTTTGCAGTTTATATTTACGACTAATCCAAGCTCACTTTTAAAGAAAGCTATGCCACTTCACTGGTAGTGAGTACCTTATTATAGCAAAATTACCCTAATTCCTTCTCCCTCATTCCTTGTATCACTATTGTCATTCACTTCACTTACATACAAGCATTCCCAAATACCTATATAGGGGCTTCCCTGGTGGTGCTAGTGGTAAAGAACCTGCCTGCCAACACAGGAGACTTGAAATGAAGGTTTGATCTTTGGGTCAGGAAGATCCCCATAAGGAGGGCATGGCAACCCACTCCAGTATTTTTGCCTGGAGAATCCCGTGGACAGAGGAGCCTGGCAGGCTACAGTCTGTAGGGTAGCAAGGAGTAGGATACGACTGAGCAACTTAGCACACACACACAAAGTATTGAATGCGTTGTTTTTGTTATTTTGAAAAAAATGTTAGCTACTAGATCAATTGAGAACCAACTAAAAGTAAAATAAAGGGTTTAGTTTACCTCCACTTATTCTCTTTTCAGTACTCTCCCTTTCTTTATATAAATTTAAATTTCTTACCAATATTATATTCCTTCCTTCCAAAGAGCTTGTAACATTTCTTGCAAGGTACAATAACTGGTAATCAATTCCCTCACACTTAAAAAAAATGTTTATGATTTACTACGAATTCCAATTTAACATTACAAGTGTTTGCTGTGTCTTTTTATTTTTAATTCTACTTTTCATACACAGAAATTCTTAATTCTTAATATAGCAGCACAATATTTGTTGTATTTATTATATAAAAACAGATCATATTATTAATTATATAACTGAAACTCTTTGCATTCTTGCTTGATTTGTTGATTTTTAAAATAACAATAAATCTTCAACTATGATTGTAGATCTTTTTCCCTTTTATATAATGTTTTTCTATGATATATTTCATAGCTGTTCAGTGAGGTTCATAAAAGTTCAAAATTGTTATTTCTCTATAGTGGATTATTCAATTTGGCAGTATGAAATATTTACGTTTGTTCTATTTGATGCTTGTCACCTTGAATTTTGTGTCAGATAGTAATATTGTCATACTTGCTTTATTTATAGAATACATATTTATTTTTAAACTCCTGATACCATGGTTTAGGGGTGTCTTGTTCAAACAGCTTATTGTTATAATTTGTGTCTGTTTGTGTATGTCTGTGTGCCTATGTGTTTGTATTCACGCAGGCATCATTACATTTTCCCCTTTGTTCTAACATACTCAGCCTTTTAAATAAAGCTTCAGCTATGTTATAAATCCACACTTGATAAATATGAAATAAATATATTAAACATATCTGTTAAATGAAATTATACTAACTATTTTATATATATATATGTATGTATGTATTTTGATCATTAGGGATTTAGAGTGGATGAATCAAATGTTCTCATAAAACAATTAATACATTTATTCAATAAAATTTAGAAAATGCAGAAGAAGGGAGAGAAGAATAACCAGCTCTTTTGCTTCCAACAACTACACAACCACTGTTAAACCTTTATCCATAAATGCCTATTAAGGGTTTACTATGTGCTTTTTTGGCTGCCCAGGTGGTGCTAGTGGTAAAGAATTCACCTGCCAATGCATGAGATGCATGAGATGCAAGAGATGTGGGTTCTATTCCTGGGCTGGAAAGATTCTCCTGGAGAGGGCAACCACGCCAGTATTCTTGCTTAGAGAATCCCATAGACAGAGGAACCTGGCGGGTTACAGTCCATGGGGTCATGAAGAGTCAGACATGACTGAAGCAACTGAACACAAGCACACATGCCTTTGGATGTGTTTCTTTCTCATCTAGATTATCCAATAATAATTAACAAAACTGAATTTCGTACTTTTAGTACTTTTTTTTTTTTAACCAGGGAATATTTACAGATTATCCTATTTAATCCTCACAACAACCTTAGGAAATAAGTAATAAATAAGTAATATGTTAATGGCACCCTAGAGATGGAGAAAGTGAATTTCAGAAAGTTTGTCCTAGATGTCAGTATTAACATGACCTTGGAAAATGGGGAGAAATTTTACAGGCTGAACTACCAATGGAATTAGTTACTTTCAACTAATTTTTTTCTGCTATTGTGAGAAATCAATAGATTTTGCAGAATTTAAAAAAATGGACTTTATTGATTAAGAATCTATTTGACTACCTGAAATAGAAGGAAACTCAGTTATTGCAGCTTCATACAACATACATTAAGGTTTTCATCTAACTGTTAAGACTAGACAGCACATTCTGTCATTGTTATAGGTGCTTTCCTGCCCTGTACTTCCCTTGACACATATGTGGTTTTACCCCCATGGTCACAGAATGGAAGCTTCAGCTCAGCCTTGCTGTATGTCAACCCTGTGTGTCAGGCAGTCACTGCAATGGGACAAAAAGGGATGGTACTACCAAAAATTGAAAATATTTCCAGAAATCCACAGAAACCTGCTTATATCTCTACGGATGGAAGTGTGCCCAAAGGTCACCTTGATCTGTAACTAAGGTTGGAATTATGGAGGGTCCCAGTAGTCACATACAGATGTGTGAACTGGACTGTAAAGAAGGCTGAGTGCTGAAGAAGTGATGTTTTTGAACTATAGGTCTGGAGAAGACACTTGAGAGATCCTTGGACAGCAAGGAGATCAAATCAGTCAATCCTAAAGGAAATCAACCCTGAGTATTCATTGGAAGGACTGATACTGAACCTGAAGCTCCAATGCTTTGGCCACTGGATGCGAAGAGCCAAGTCATTGGAAAAGATCCTGATGCTGGGAAAGATTGAAGGCAGGAGGAGATGAGGATGACAGAGGTTGAGATGGTTTGATGGCATCACTGATGCAATGGACATGAGTTTGAGCAAACTCCAGGAGAGAGTGAAGGAAAGGGAAGACTGTTGTACTGCAGTCCGTAGGGTCGCAAAAAGTTGAACACAACTGAGCGACTAAACAACAAATGGAAGGTTTATTTTTCTGGGCACATTGCCACCTTAAACAAAATCTGTATTCTCTCCTAATAAGAGAAGAAAAGACTGGATAATGGATAGACAACTAGCAAGATCCTCTGTCTGACCTACATTTAACAAGTAGTTAACCAGACTATAAATTGCCTACCATACTCTTAATGTAGTCTCTTGAGGCAGAGTGGGATTCCTGCTTTTGAAGAAAAAAGAGTGAGGGGAAATATAATGCTGCATATAGTACATGGAATAAAACTCACTGCTATTGAAGTTTTAAGAGAAATGGTTTTATCCAGTTAGCAAAGAATTTTCCAGTTGTATGATCTACCCAGAGGATCACATGCTCTTTGAATTCAGCACTGATAATTCTGCACTTTGCTACTTTCTGCAGCGTCATTATTATGGTTCATTATACTGTGTGCAATTCTCTTGGCCAACCTTGAAGATGAGTTCAAAATAGCCTCTTATCCTGAAAATACTCTTCCAGCTCTGCCTATGCTAAGTTAGCAAGGTTTACCTCCCATCAGTAAGTCATTAGGGTTACATGGGAGCTCAGTCAATAAAGAATCTGCCTGCAATGTGGGAGACCCAGGTTCAATTCCTGGAATCCCAAGCAGTCAGACACAACTGAATGACTAACACACACAGCAAGTCATTAGGTGAGACAAGAAATAAAGGAAATCAGGAGTCGGGGGGACACAGTTAAGGGTCTCTGATGCACCTACTGTCAGTGTAGTACTAGAAGCTTCTGATCCACGTGATGGTTTAATCGCTAAGTCATGTCTGGTGACCCTTGTAACCCCATGACTGTAGCCCACAAGACTCCTCTGTCCATGGGATTTTCCAGGCAAGAATACTGGAGTGGGTTGCCATGCCCTTCTCCAGGGGATCTTCCAGACCAAGGGATCAAACTCACCTCTCCTTTCTTGGCAGGTGGATTCTTTACCACTGAGCCACTTGGGAAGCCCTACTAATCTGAGTACTTCGATTGCTGGTGAGCATGGCTAGATTCCACCAGCTATTAATCCCTGCTACAGTTTGGATGGGTAAGTTAAAGCAGTGTGTCTCAGATTTTTTTCCACCAGCATACCTCTTAAGAAACAGAAATGAACCCGGGAAGGTGTACATGTATATGAGATGAGGCATGGTAACAGCGATGCGTGTGTATGTAAAACATGCCATGTAGCATTATTCACTTTAAAAGTTTTATTTATTTTTGCAGCACCAGTCTTAGATGCAGTCTGCAAGACCTTTAGTTGTACCGTGCGAACTCTTGGTTGTGGCTTGTGGGATCCAGTTCCCTGACCAGGGATCGAACCCAGACTCCTTGCGCTGGGAGCATGGAGTCTTAGCCACTGGATCACCAGGGAAGTCCCCTAATTCATTTTTATTCTGGAAAACACCCCATAATTTTTCCAGTAGGGTGGGAACTCTTTCACTCTTAATTTATAGACTTCCATTGAAGTTCTAGGGGGCTGTGAGGTTTGGCTAATTCTATAATTGGCCACCATTATTCATTCGGTGACCCAACTGGAATCAGTGAGATTCACAGTGTCTTTTTTCCTGAGATTTCTAGGAGAGACACTTGCTTTTCTCCCCCTGTTATTTAAGACAGAGATGTACAGCCTGAAGCTCTGGCGCTCATCTTCTGATTATAAGAATGAGGTCAATATGGAGGAGAGGATATTCTGAGAGAGGATGAAAATAAACGTCTAGGAGACATTTTTTTGAGCCTCTGGACAAGCTATACCTGAAACCAGTCCTGTTCCTGCACTTTTTATTTATATAAAGCAAATATGTTCCTTTTGCATTTAAGCCACCTGGGTCCTTTGTGCCACTTGAAATAAACAAATAAAAATCACCACCACAAACTCCATATCCTCAAAATTATTTGAAGTTTTGGGTTTTAGCCAGACAATTCACACACACTTAAAATTCTATTCAATAATATATATATATATATATTTCAATATAAAATGTTTTAATTTTCATTTAAACTACTGCCTTAAAATCTTAAAGTGAAATTTATTTTCCAGGAGGAGATGTCATATTTATTATATAGCTTCTCATTCCCTTGACACAATTCTGCATGTGCCAGGTGGTAGATCTACTACAATTTTAGAAACACAAGCTTGAAGAGCTGTGCATACAAGTATAATAGGGAACTTCTGAATACAGAAAGTTTTTAGGACTCAAAGACATGGGATTGTAATGGTAAGATAATAGGCTTTGGCACAAGGAGAACCGTTTGGGATTTTACAAATAGATAGCACTCACTCCATCCACAGATAAAGCTTTTTTTTTTTTTTTTTAGCGGAATATACCAATATAAAAATTCCATAAGCCAGTGACTAGTGGGCTTCACAATCTGAATTTCAACAACTTTATTGAAATAGCTCCGTGTAAGCAGAGATATCTCACGTTATAAAGTGTGACAACTGACATTGAAGGCAACCAAGTATGAAGCTAATGCGTCTGGGAAGTGTGTTCTCTTTAGAGAAGATTCTCAGGTGCTTATTTCCCTACAGCGCAGTGTCTCTTAGATTATGACAACTGAGATCAATTTTTTTTTCATAACATTATTTTATTGTCTTTTGAACTTTTTATTTTGTGTTGGGGAATAGCCCATTAACAATGTCATGATAGTTTCAGGTGAACAGTGAAGGGCCTCAGCTATGGATACACATGTATCCGTCCTCTCCCAAACCCCTCTTCCATCCAGGCTGCCACATAACACTGAGCAGAGTTCCCTGATCTATGCAATAGATCCTTGTTGGTTATCCATTTTAAATATAGCAGTGGGTACATGTCTATCCCCAATTTCCTAACTATCCCTTTCTCCCAGTGACCATAAGTTCATTTTCTAAGTCTCACAACATTACTTTAAACTCCTATTTTTCAAAGGATTCAGAATTGAGGTGGGGTGAAAAATAGTACAGATACTTGGTTCATGCTCTGAGAAGTTCTTTTTTTTCCTATCCAGAGCCCAATGTGCATAAACTGAGGAAGACTGTAGGTGATCAAGACATTGTCTTTCATCAAATATCTTTCAAGTGAACTTCTTAAGCAGATGCTCACCAGTCATTTACCAGAGAGTAAAATGCATCTGACTCAAAGGGATTATTTCAATGCCTCTGTGATTCCAGGAATCCCAAATAAATGAGGAAAATTCAGCCAGATATCCTGATGTCTTTGTTCATCTGTTAGCGAACACTCCAGTAACTGAAGGACTTCCCTGGTGGCTTAGTCAGTAAAGAATCCACCTGCAATGAAGGAGATGCAGGCTTGATCCCCTCCTGGAGAAGGAAATGGCAACCTACTCCAATAATCTTGCCTGGGAAATCCCATGGTCGGAGGAGCCTGGTGGACTAGCCTTAGTGACCACACAACCACCTGAAAAAGAGAGTGTTGTTAGCTGTCATTGCTAAGAATAAACTGTCCATATGGCTAAGAAAATAACTATAATAATTTAATATTTTCAGCAATATACATAATCGATGACAGTGAGCTCTCTAGAATGTTGTTTTTTTAATGTTTGAATCACAAAAGGATTTGTTTTTCATTGCATATAGTAAGAGCAAACAAAAGTATTCAAGAACTTTGAATTCCCATATTTTGTTTTCTCAATTTGTCTTAACATGATGGTGTGACTTTGATCCTCCGTAGATTAACTCCTTGGGTGATTCTCAATCTTGGTAGCCTCTTAAATACTCCACAAAAACTACTGAACATCCTTTTGAGAATATTATACACTAAAAGAATTTCAATATACCAGTTCTTATGTGTGCTAAGTTGTTTCAGTCCTATCTGACTCTTTGTGACCCTTTGGACTATAGCCCTCCAGACTCCTCTGTCCATGGGATTTCTTAGGCAAGAGTACTGGAGTGGGTTGCCATGCCCTACTCCAGGGAATCTTCCCCACCCAGGAATCGAATCTGCATCTCTTATGACTCCTGCATAGCAAGTGGATTCTTTACCACTGAGCTACCTGGGAAGCCACTGGGGAAGTTCTTTTCAGATACACAAATAAAAAGGCGTATTTATGTATTAACAGAAGTTCTAGATAACAAATATCAGTTATGGACTCTAGTAATAACAGGACATAAGTATTAAGAAAATGGCAGTGTTTAATTGCAGTCCATAAAGTTCAATTTGATTATGTCTCTCTTCTTAAATCTTCCATTGAGAAGTAATGAGTGGGTTCAGAAGCCCAGGCAGAGAAAAGAAAATTTATGTTTATTAGGTATCTACTGTGTTTTAGGTTCTTTACATATATTAGGTCATTTATATTTATTATTATAAAAGCAGATGAAGAAATGTGCATTAAACCAATAATTCTAGTAATTCAACAGCCACAAAACAAAGTGGGAAAGGAGGTAACAATTTATGACAAAGTCTTGACAGGTGTTTTGAAAAAAAGTTAATAGGTCGGAGCAAGGTCCAATGTGGTGCCATGATTATACAAGTCCTGGTGCCTGTCCCAGTCAACTATAATGAAGGTAGCCTGGTAGTAAAAGAAGAAAATAGGATCTAAACTTTCAGACATTCCTTAACCTGTTCTTCTTACTGGAAATATGTTATATGACAATTGCTATCTTTACTTCTCATCCACACATACTCTTCTGTTTTTGGCAAAACATACATTTTAATTTATCATTTAATTTTAGATCAGACAGTTCAAAAGTGCATGAGAAGAAGTTCTCCCACCCGCCTACTCTATTCTTACTCCCCAGAGGTGGCAATTTTGGGTGTCTGCTGTTAGCTTCATTGGTTGTATGCCCATAATTTTAAATAGTATTGTTATACTCTTATTTCTTGATTTTTAAATGCTATACTGTCTTATGATGCCACATAATGCAAGATAAAGATTTAACTCACATAAACAATATATTCATTCTTTTTTAGACTCTTTTCTCATAAATGTTATCACAGAATACTGAGTATAGTTCTCTGTATTACACAGAGGTCCTTGTTGGCTAGATATTTTATATAGAGTAGTATATGTGAAATAACTTTTGTTGGAATTTAAGTTCACTTCCACTCTTGTCTTCCCTCCAAGAAAGTGGAAAATCAATTGTGATGCTTTCCAACATAGTCATAGTTTGATTTTTCATATGTTCTTAACTGCTGAATGGCATTATCAGAAACTTTCATTTTATTTGTGTGTGTGTGTGTGTGTGCTCAGTTGTGTTCAGCTCTTTGTGACCTCTGGGACTGTAGACTGCCAGGCTCCTTTGTCCATGGAATTTTCCAGGCAAAAATGTTGGACTGGGTTACCACTTCCTCCTCCAGGAGATCTTCCCAACCCAGGGATTGAACCCATGTCTCTTGCATCTTCTACATTGGCAGGCAGATTCTTTACCACTGAGCCACCTGGGAAGTCCCTAGTTTTACTTATCATAGTAATAGACATCTGACCACCCTTGTCACCTCACCCTGTTTTTCCTTTTTTTTTTTTTTTTTTGAGGGAGAATTGAATAACACACATAACCCATGTCAATTTAATGAAGAAAAAAAAAAAATCTGCCAAACTGATTTGGCTTCCTGTGGATTGATTCAGTTGCCTGAGTTTTCTACATTTCAGAAAAAAATAGTTATTTTTATGACATGCAAATGCAGCCTAAATTTTGGTCTCAGAATTGCTGAGTTCAGGAAAGACTTCTGAAAGCTGAGAAACCTAGACAAGCATTTGCTTTCAGCTGTTGAACTTCTGAGGATGGGTTCCAGATGAAACTAAGTGACACTATGCTGAGAGTAAGCCTGACACACATTAAGATGAAAAAGTAAGAGTCAACCTGATGACTCCTAGTGTTAACCAGAGTTAATTAGGGGCTTGTGATGGGCCAGCATGAAACAAGCTATTACAAAATGAACTTATTCTGCACTTCTCCAACTGCTGACTTCTTAACAGCAAGGTGAACCCCAAGAATACAGCTCACATAAAGACTGGTTTGCATGCAGGAAAAAATATTTGCATGTTAGGAACTGACAAGTACAAAAGTGTATCAATTATTTCTCACCCAACAAAGGTCCTGGAGAGTTTCTGTCTCCAGAAAAGAAAACTGATGTCAACTTCCATTTAATACTTGATACAGTACTTTTGCGGAGAAGGCAGTGGCACCCCACTCCAGTACTCTTGCCTGGAAAATCCCATAGACAGAGGAGCCTGGTGGGCTGCAGTCCATGGGGTCGCCAAGAGTCGGACACGACTGAGCGACTTCACTTTCACTTTTCACTTTCATGCATTGGAGAAGGAAATGGCAACTCACTCCAGTGTTCTTGCCTGGAGAATCCCAGAGATGGGGGAGTCTGGTGGGCTGCTGTCTATGGGGTCGCACAAAGTCGGACACGACTGAAGTGACTTGGCAGCAGCAGCAGCAACAGCACTTTTGAATATGCCACTTTCCAATTTGAGAATTTACATTTTTGTTGCTGTTTTATTCCAACTGACCACGAGGCACATTGTCCAGATTCTGTAACTGAGGTCATCTGAGGGGCTGGATTGAAATTAAACGAACTGGGAACATCTTCCCACAGAGCTGCGATAGCAAGGGGTGCTCACTAATAAATTTTTCTCTTTAAAAGTCAATGTTGAACTTTCCTTGTCAATAAACCTTGTATTGCTGGGTATTTTAAGGTGTTTACCCAGGATCCAACACACTTTAACCTATGTAGTACTGGTGATAATTGCTGAATTTCCAAATTAATAGGAAAACTGGCACTATACTAGATAATATCAGAGTTTATTATTTGTGAATTGCCAATTTTCTGTAATTAGGGAAGATTGCTAATTATCACTGGAACTATTTATTAATGTCTGAAGGAAGAAAGATAAAAATTAATAGAAATGCTTTTTTAGTAGCTAAAAATTTTAAAGGCTACCTGATATCATCCTTTCGATGAATCCAGCTCCTCTATATCTTATCAAACAACTGGGCAACTCTATATTTTATCAAACAACTGAGGAAAGTGGAAGCAGCACTGTTTCCCTAAATTTTGTGATGGAGTGATTAAGATGAGATACTTACAACTTGACTAGTACTTTCAGTGTTCAAATGTAAATTGGAAAAATGAAAGTTGCTCAGTCATGTCTGACTCTTTGCAACCCCATGGACTGTAGCCCACCAGGTTCCTCTGTCCATGGAATTCTCCAAGCAAGAATACTGGAGAGGGTTGCCGTCCATCTTCTTGGGGATCTCCCCAACCTAGGGATTGAATCCATGTTGCCCATATTACAGGCAGATTCTTTACCATTTGAGCCACCAGGGAAGCCCCAAATTGGGAAAGTCCCTACTTAATCATGTAACACTAGTACCTTTTTATATAAGAACAAATTGGCCCTGGTTCATTAATAAAGAGCATAGTCTTCATTTATTTAGTGCTATGAAAAGAGGCATTTATTTGTAAGCTTTGCCTACAGCAATGCTAATCTTCAATGTTATATCACATAATTTGAGGAATATGATAAGCTATGAACAATAGAGTTGAAAATGAGCTATCATTTTCTAAGTTTATAGAATGTTTACCACAAACAGCCTCTTAAGTATTATTTCTAGGCATATTCTTGGACCGAAAATAAAAATTACAAATGTTAAGTGATGTTTTAAATTTCTTAAATCTATTTTTTTTTAACCTGTCAAGAGGAGTTTAAAATATGTGCTCGTTAACATCAGGAAATATCAGAAAAATGATAAGCTTTTTAATTTAGCCAATGAGTTTTTAAAGAGTCATTATGAGATAGTGACCTATTTATTCAACAAACATTTTCCGACCCTCCTCTCTGAGAAAGAGGCTCGGGCAATTGGAGACTCGTTGGTTTTTGGACTAGATGGGTGAAAAGGAAGAAAAAAAGTTGGAAAAAATATTGATGATCTGGGGTCAGGTTGAAGCTGAGATGTGCTTGTCTGTAAGGGATAGACAAAGAAGACTGAGTGATTAAAGCGATGCCAGTGAATTTCGGGTCAGGAAGAAGGTGAACACAGAGTCAGGGAACCAGAGAGGATGATAAGCTGAAAAAATGGAAAAAATGTTCTTGGCTGAATGGAGCCGTGGACATAATTCAGTTCATTTCAGAGCAGTATTGATTGAGTTCCTACTAGGTGTTGAATATAATCCTTCTTGAAAACTTAGGTAAGAAAAATTGGTGAACACACACGATATTTTACCGGTGATGTCAAATATTCTTTCTCCTTCCCATTAGGTAGTAAGTGGTACTGAAGTTTAAAATTATAGCTAGTGGACATCAGACAATAGTTTGCACTTTAGGTCTTCCAAAGCTTAAATAACATATTATATCGGGAAGGGATCTTAAATGTAATGTAATCTAGCTTACTACTCCAAGGTGAAGTGCCTGGGGACATTTACTCCAGGAAAGGTTAACACTTTCCCGAGGATCGTATTGGATTATTGAAGGAAAGGGGGCTTGCAGTTCCTCTATCTGATTTCAGTCTGGAAGCAGCAAGCTGGAGAACTAGCCTATGGACCGTTCTTAAGTGATAGTTTTCCTACACTGTTATTGCATGCTTATCCTAGCTTTGACCTACTGGGATCAAGACAATATCTTTCCCAATACTTGGCATTGAGAAATTCGTGAAATTTCCCAATATACTCTCATCAGGAAGAGTCCAGGGAAAACTGCTTAGGTTACTTCACTTCCTACTTTTCAAGATTTATGAGACTGTCTGGCTCAAAAAGGGCTTCCCAGGTGGTGCTTGTGGTAAAGAACCTGCCTGCCAATGCAGGAAACATAAGAGACACGAGTTAGATCTCTGGGTTGGGAAGACCCTCTGGAGGAGGGCGTGGCAACCCACTCTAGTATCCTTGTCTGGAGAATCCCATGGACAGAGGAGCCTGGAGGGCTACAGTCCATAGGGTCGCACAGAGTCAGGCATGACTGAAGCAACTTAGCAGGCACCAGCTGGCTTAAAAAAAAAAAATCCAGGGCCACTATATCAGACCACCAAAATCTCTAGCTGTAAGCAACAGAAACTTACTGTCATTGATGTATGCAGAAAAGAAATTTACTAAAAAGGCTCAGCTGGTAAAGAATCCACCTGCAATGTGGGAGACCTGGGTTTGATCCCTGGTCAGGAAGATCCCCTGGAGAAGGGAAATGCTACCCACTCCAGTATTCTGGCCTAGAAAATTTCACAATCGCCCAAGGAAGAAAGGCTCTTCTCCTATTTGCGTATGAGGACCTGGAAGCAGAGAGAGCAAGTTACCCATGGACTGTAGTTCATGGGGTCACAAAGAGGCAGACATGACTGAGCAACTTTCACTTTCTTTCAAAAAGATAAATTGGATAGTTTACAGTATCTCCACTAGGGCCAGAAAACTAACCCCAGGGTTTAAGCAGCCAGGAATAAGGCCCAGTGTCACGTTTCAATTGGTTTCCAGTGAAGAGATCACTGGCATGGGCACTGTACCAAGAGATTTACTTCCTCCCCTGCAGAATTTAGAGCCTGGAGCTGCTCCCAGCATCACAGCAGTCACTTCCTGGATGCTGCAGAGAGGCTATCCAGCTCATCCTCGTCCAGCTCGTGGTAACTGCTAGGACTCCTGCTGGTATAATGGCTGTGAAGATGGCATGCATGCTCAGTCATGTCCAACTTCTAGAAAACCTCATGGCCTGTAGCCTGACAGAGTCCTCTATCCATGGGATTCTCCAGGCAAGAATACTGGAATGGATTGCCATTTCCCTTCTCTAGGGGATCTCCTCTATCCATGGGATTCTCCAGGCAAGAATACTGGAATGGATTGCCATTTCCCTTCTCTAGGGGATCTTCCCTACCCAGGGATTGAACCTGAGTCTCCTTCATTGGCAGGTGGATTCTTAATCACGGAACCATCTGGGAAATCCTGTAGAGAGCTCACTGCGCAAAATAAGACTTCTTGAAACACAGGCAGAGAATTCAGAAGCTGGGCAGCCACCAAGACTGACAAAATTTTCCTTGATGCCCTCTTACCTCCTTACTTCATAACTTCTCATCTTAGATTTATGCAAAGACCAAAATTCTCTATACCTTTGTTACTTTTCTAAGATATTCTCTAGGACGTAGGAGACTAAATAATTTCATTTCTAAATAATACTTGTTCTTGCTAATTTACATACAGACTGCATGCAGGAGTAAGAATATTAATGACATTACTTTTAAAAGTAAATAAGTAATAATGACACAGTATTTAAGATTTACTGCATTTAGCCCCTGTGGGTAACCAGGGATCATCTTTTTTCAAGTGCTCAGAAATCATGGGCATTAAAAGAAGAGAAAATGGAATTGTAGTAGTTTGTACAGCTTTCCTTTGGGGATCTTTATTTATTTAGGAGATGAGAGTTTAGAACCTTTCTCCCTTCATCCCTGACCATGCATGATTAAATCCATAGGACAAAATATATGAAATATGAAATATGCTTAGTCATGCAGTTTCTTTACAAGACTATGGCAGATCTGTAACGACAGACTTGGATAATAATAACGCAGAATACACATAGAGTGCTCAGGGCACTGCAAGACATCATTCTGAGTCCTTTACGTGAGTTAACTTACGTAATTCACAACTGCCCGAGGTAAAAAGGCTCTTCTCCCATTTTGCATATGAGGACCTGGAAGCAGAAAGAGCAAGTTACCAACCCAGGGTTCTACATCTTGTAAGTGGCTAGAGTCAGATTGGAAACCAGAGTCTGACCCACTCACTGTACATGTTAGAAAATCACGCACAGTGATGCTATCAGTTTTCCCTGTGGCAGGTCAGAAGTGGCATTCCTGTAGCAGAGGGGCTTTTGCTCCGGCAGCTGGCACTTCTCAGCTGAAATGAGAAGCCGTTTTACTGCCACCAGTACAACAAAACATGTTGACCTTTTTTCCTCCACTCTCAGTCCAGTCCCAAAGGCAAGGAGCAATGTGACTACTCAGTGTGAAAAATATCCCAAGCATCTCAGCTGATAAATTCTAATGGAGCTCCAACGCCTTTGGTGACTGTTCAGATTCGTTTAGTGCACCAAGCATAAACTGCTTAAATCTTTCACATACAACCGTTCTATTGCCTATTAATTAGAACCGTCTTTTAATTGCATTGGTGCTTCAGAATTAAGCCAATATAGTTACAGGGATAGAATCCCCTGAAGGAAAAATTTCTCTTTATAGGAAGCAAGTGATGTTAATAGGAAACAAGTAATGTTAAAAAAAAAAAAAACAGCAGAAGACGCAAACAATAAAACTTCGCATAACATCTCCAAAACACCCCCTCAAAAATCTCCCTAAATCATTTGAGAATAAAACTCCATTTTCCTAGCTGCAGATTAAAATATACTGGGTGCTAAGTCTCCCTGCATATCCTTGCTGTGCTGTGCTGGTGAAGTGTTCTTTCTGTCTTCAGCTTCCTCTCTTTGTAACTGATTTCTTCCCCCTACTATATGAGGTAGCCAGTATCTTCTGACTGTTTACAGACTTTCTCCTCCATCAAAACAGGAAAAAAGAAAATTACACATCTGTCTTTGCCTTTTGATGGATTGGTTCTATTTTTTATTTCACTGATTAAACATTACCTCATCCAAGCATTTGCATTTTAGGTCACTTTAGCTCTCAGAGTCTCAAGGAACGTCAGCAATTGGCAAAGCCTGGGGAAACTGGAGGCAAGGCAAGAAGGGTTGGAATTATCCAGAGGTCCTGAAGGTAGACTTGATTTGACATTGCAGGGGAGCTGTTGAATTCGGGCAGTGGGAATATTTATAACTTTTCTCCCTGACCTTTCAGAGGGACAAAGAGATACTCAGCAGAGATAGGCAGAGACTTGGTCCTGGGTTGTTGGTGGGTCTGGGCTCCCAGCTTCTCCTGCCCTCTCTGGCCATCCCCAACTCCATTCCCATCCTATGGTCATCTCCCCAACACCCAAATCTCAGCCATAACCCGATTCTCCCTTCCTCTCTCCCAAAATGCCTGGAAGTATACATGTGGATTGTCATCATAATCATGGTTACTGTCATGAAGTTCCTGACATCTGTTCATTAGTGGAGGTTGGACTATATTCAATGCAGTCTGGATCACACTGCTTTGAAAAATAATCTTACAAACATTCTCATACCACGATACATGGCCTATATTTCAAGGAGTATTAGCTCCTTGCTCTCTGGAGTTCTGAGTCAGGCTTTTTATAGTTCACATAACCTAGATTTGTGAGTCACTATGGACAATAAATAGCAATCCCCCTGCTACCATGAGTCTTGGGATCAATACCAGGTGTCAGGGCTGTTGATGCCACTGCTTGCTGACGACAAATGTGCTGTAAAACCCATGGTCATGCGAGGCCTGTTTCCTCATCTCTAAAATGAGAGAGTTTCCTAAAAAGATTTCTAAAAGAAATCTCTATCGTTTATTTGGAATCAGGGGCATGTCTCTTGTTTAACTTTTATTCTGAATGAAAACTTTTAAAGACCTTCATTTTATCTTACATCTGAAACAGCCTCTTCTGTTTCACCATGTTTCAGGGATGAAGCTCACACTGCACTGAAAAAGAGGACAGGATACCAAGCTGGTGGGAAATTTTGGGTCACATGCTCTGACTCATGGTTCCAAATAAAGAGAAAATGGGCAGAGCAAAGGGGCAAATAAAGAAGGTATCTCTTTGCTCCCAGCTGTGCTTTCATCCTCTGAAGCGTGTTGATGAAGCCCTGGAGACATCATTAATTTCTCTTGCTGCCTCCCTTAAGCCCGAGTGGCCAGCAATGGAAAGATGGGGCTGGCCTTCTGCTGCTGTGGACAACTCTAATGCTCATCCTGGCCTGGAAGAAACTGAAAGTGAAGTTAATACCCAAGGAATAAGTGAATGCTGGCTGCTGTGGCAAAACATTCCAGCAGAGTGGCCAGTAGGATGGTACGTGGTCCAGGGTTAGACAGCATGACGTTGAAGACACCGCGTTTCTCTGACTCTTTGATACTTAACAAAACAGCACACATAACGCTAGCGCTGCATTTTGTTGGTTTCTGTTGCTTCTTCCTTAATCTGGTCTCCTTTGCTGCTTTTTTTCTCGTATAGTGTCTCTGGGTTTTAAGCACCAATTTGGTATTTGCACTTTCTTTTGCATCTCTTCAACTCCCATTCAGCCTCATTTGTTTTCCTATTTCCTTTTCCTTTTTTTCTCTACCTATTAAGGCACCTGTCATGTACTCACCCCCAGGGGCCCAAGTGGCAGGTTCCTTAATTCCTGGAATGCTTAATTTTACTGACACTTTGGAGATGAGGCCAAGTTTCCTTAAAAAAGAAAAAAAAAAAATCCCTGATACTGTCTGTGTATATCTCTAAGGCTCAAATAATTGAAGAGTATTGTTTGAGGAGAGATAGCTTCTAAGGAGCAGTACACAAGTAAGAAAATCTGATTTTCCCAAGTGAAATTTCCAACAAATCATGAACTCTGCAAGAAAGAAAAAACCTCTCTGTGGTGACCAAGGTACCATGTCAGCTTAGAAGCTGACATCATAGAAAAGCCTTTGTGCATAAATAGACTGTGTTAATAATATTTATGATTCAGCCTCCCCCCCTCTTTGTAAGTATCAAGCTGTATCCTAGAGGAACAAAAATAAAAGAAGTTGATGTCTACAATATAACTATTAAGGGGGAAATTCACTCCACTGTTATTTCGATGTAATTGGTACTGAGAATGACAATGCACTTGTAATTGGGTCTGTACTTGTTCACTTCAAGAGTTCCATGCTATTTCTGCTTGAACCCATTTTTTGATACCATTCAGCTCAGCAGTGCCAGCTAACTCTTGTTATGTAGTTGAAAAACTGTGGCCATTAAAAATAGGATACGGTGTGATTTTGTTTTGCAGCACTGCATGGAAAATCAGTTGCTGTTCATAACAGCTCTGTGGTTGGTTGATTTAAAGCAGGGGGGTGACTCGGAATTGACAAGCAGACAGTTTGTGAAAAGGGATATTGTATCTTTAAGGCTTTCTGACTGATTGTGTTTAACTGCGCCACGCAGCAGGCAGTAATTAGGCTGTAGCTTCACCGAGCGCTTAAAGCACCAGCTCTGGTTCTCAGTTTTCCAGATTTTTTTTTTTTAAGCATAAACATTTTTTTTTTGTTTTGGGGGGGGTGTGGAAGCCATGATTCTTTTTTTTTTTTTTTTTTTCAAATAAACCATGAGTGAGTGTCTAAGTGAGCAAATGAAAAGCTGAACCCAGAGGCTTCCTGTGTAGACTGTCTCCAGGGACCACTCTGTTCTGATGGACTCTTGGGAGACCAGAGGGTCACCCTGGGAAGCGGTGAGAACCCTGGTGGGTGTGCAGGATGCTAGAGAAGGTCAACGTGCTCTTGAAATGAAAGGAAGGCAGTTCTTATAACATGACACGGTTTCTTCCCGTCCAGTTCGCAATGTTAATGAGACTAGTTAAAGCCTGCTTCTGAGACAAAGTGCCTAATAATTTTTATTTAGGGGAAAGAGAAATTTTCCTCTACCTATTAAGTAGAAAAGAGAGTATGCTATAGAAACAAAGCAAATAAGCCATTAGTTTAAGGAAAACTTTCCATCTACCACTCTGCCTCTGTTCTCCCCCCTCCAACCCTTCCCACCACTTCACCTCCTTAAAATATTGCTGTGATGAACATTGTCAATTGTTATTATTTGGTAAAGCCCGAGTTTCAAGTTTTTCAGGTGTTTGTTATCACAGAGGAGCAGTTGACAGATTTTAAATTGACCTTATAAAAAAATGAACCTTTAATTACTGATTGACCATGGTAGCTGTCTTCGTTGTGAGTCAGACCACAGAGGCTGAGTCTCAACTAAGGTGCAAGATGCTACAGTAGGTGCTATGAGAGATAAAACTGTCCTAGAAATGGATTGTGATTTCGACTGCACTGTGTACAGCTTTTTTTCCTTTTCCTGGTTGTCTGGGTGAGATATTCCATACAGATTTGGGTACCATTTGACTTTTATATTGTTAAGCTTTTTTTTTTTTTCCCTTATTAAGCCAATTCATTTTTTTTTTAAATCTGTCTTTTAGTGATACCTATAAATATCTTTACATATCCCTTCTAACACTTCTGTAGATTACAAACATATAGGGATCACAGACATTTTAATTTAAAATGATAACTTTTCATACTTGTGGCTCTTGCCAGAGTTTTGGATATGCTTTACCTCAAATGGTATTGTTTAGTCTCCCTACCTAATCATAAGGGTAGCAGGGTAGCTGAGAGCACAATGTTGAGATACTCAGGAGCTGGGTTTTGAATGGGCCTGGGGTTAGGGATCAGCTTTGCTGGATTTCTGCTCTTTTCACTATAACCTGATCATATATCCAGTCCCAGAATGAAGAATCTTCTAATTTAACAGTAATAGAAATGGGGACGTTCCTGGTGGTCCAGTGGCTAAGACTCTTTATTCCCAAAGCAAGGTTCTATCCTTGGTCAGAGAACTAGACCCCAGATGCTGCAACTAAGACCTGGTGCAACCAAATAAATAAATTGTATTTTTTTAAAGAGCAATAGAAACATTTTGTTATAACTTTTCTAGTTAAAACCTGGAATTCAAAGTTGAAAATAGGTCTCCAGGAGGGGATGCTGATTTTTAAAAGTTACTTCTACCAGTTTTATGCCAATGTTTGTACTTTCTCTAAAGAGTTTCAAACATTCAGAAGCATTCTATTCTCTTGGTTTTAATTTTTTTTTTTTNAGAAGAGTTGACTCACTGGAAAAGACTCTGATGCTGGGAGGGATTGGGGGCAGGAGGAGAAGGGGACAACCGAGGATGAGATGGCTGGATGGCATCACGGACTCGATGAACGTGAGTCTGAGTGAACTCCGGGAGATGGTGATGAACAGAGAGACCTGGTGTGCTGCAATTCATGGGGTCACAAAGAATCGGACACGACTGAGCGACTGAACTGAACTGAACTGAAGCTACCAGGGAAGCCCTCTTTCCTTTATTACCACTCAATAATTGTTTACCCTATGAGTAATTTTAAATAAATGTTATTTAAATAATAGAATGTATTGGTTTGGAAAAACTGCATACCACTATCAAATAGATATCTCTTATTCTGGTTTAGTATATAGTTCATTACTGAGTCTGTTGAAAGATGGATCATAAAGGTTTTTAAATGTGCTATTATGAAAAGGATGTATTTGTGATTTTTTAGAATCAATATTTGTGCCAGACCACATTTAACATTTATTATAATTGTTACTTTATCAATACTGAGAGTATAGCAGTCCCCCTCCTTGAAAAAAGTTGGTAATTTTACTGTAAACTTGGTCTTTCTAGCATCTTTGTTTATGCTTGCAATGGCTGAAGACCATTAGAAAAAATTCCATTTCTTCAGGAGAAGAGTTAGCAAACTTTGGACGATCTCTTTATAAGAACTTTAAACTTTTTTTTTTAATACTATATTCTTGATGCTGAGACATAAAACTTTAGACCATATCTTAATTGATCTCTCAGATATTCTATATTTGAAAACCAGATTTATGGAGGAAGAGTTCTCAAGTGAGTGTGCATCAGAATGGCCTAGAGGGCTCGTTAAAATGTGGGTCTCTGGGTCCCTCCCTGGAATAGGCTTTTCTAAGTCTTCAGTAGGGTGTGATAATTTGCATGTATCATAAATTCCAAGAATTATCACTGCTACCGTATTTTAAGAACCCCTGGTGCAGACAGTGCAGACGCTGGGGCAGAGAACATTCACTTTCCAGTTTGAGTGTCACCTGTTCTTCCTATGGATCATGGAGAGCACTTCCTTTTTCCATCCATGATTTAACAGTTTACATGTAATGATCAGGAAACACTTTGCAGATGATACTTATATAAAAATATCCACTCATCCATGAGTTGACATGTAAGAAGGGTTTTAACTATGAATTCAATTTCTTTGATTGATCTAGGGCCACTCAGATTTTCGACCTCATTTTGGGTCACTTTTGGAAAGCTGTATTTTAAACGGCATTTTCCATCTAAGCTGTTAAATGCACTGGTATAAAATTATTAACATTCTCCTATCTTTTCAATGTCTATAGAATATGTGGTGACATCTTTCATTCCTAAATGTTGTCTTTTCTCTTTTTTTTCTTGCTACCTAGACTTGTTAATTTACAGACATTTTCCAAAAACCAAAGTTTAGCTCCATTAACCTTCTGTACAACCTGGTCTCTGTTTTACTGATTTATGCATTGTTCAACATTTTCCAGTTTCTTAAGGTAGACATTCATATTTTTATTTTAAGTCTTTCTTTCTTTCTGTATAAAAATTTAATAAGGCTATACATTTCTACATAAGCACTGCTAGAGCTGTATCCCACACGTTTTGACAAGTCATCTTTTCATTACTGTTTAGCCTGAATTATTTTCATTGTCCCCTGTTATACCTTTTTTGACACATATATTAATTAATCTCAAAATACTGGAGGATTTTCCAGGTAGCATATAATTTCAGATTCTGTGGTCAAGGAATAGACTCTGTATGATTTCAACCCTTCAAACTTTATTGAGAACTTTATTTTTGTAAGGCAGCACAGGCCTTTCTCTTGTTCTATGGGCATTGGGTGTAGGGTTCTGGTAACTGAGTCAGAGCAATTGATGGTCTTTTAAGTGGTTTATTTTTTATTTTTTATTTTTTTAATTAGAAAAATATACCATGTCTGGAGTTTTCTTTGTGAGAAAGTTTTTAATTATCAATTTTAACATTGGTTTTAACCTATCAATTACTGCCAGACTATTACTCAAATACTGGATATGTTTCTTTCTCTAACTGGTCCTGACAATCTTGCTTTATGTATCTTAAACTCTATTAGCCTTCTATGCATTCAGGATAGTTATATCTTCCTGATGACTTGACTTGTCTGGTACAATGTCTTCATCTCAACTTTTTGTCTCAAAGTTTATTTTCTCATTAGTAATACAGCCATTTTGGCTCTCTTTCAGCTACTCTTTCGTGATACACCTTTTTACATTCAAGCATCTCTCAGGACTTCCTTGGTGGTCAGTCCAGTGGCTAAGACTCTGAGATCCCAATGCAGAGGGCAGGGGTTCAACCCCTGGGGAGGGAACTAGATCCCACATGTTACAACCAAGAGTTCACAAGCTGCAAATAAAAAGAGCCTGCATCTGCAACAAAGATCAAAGATTCTATGTGCCACAACTAAGACCTGGTGCAACCAAAATAAATAAATAAATGTAAATATTAAAAAAAAGAAATACAGTGCATCCCTTGCTGACAGCAGAAAGTGTGATCTTGCTTTTTATTCAGCGTGACATAAACTTATGAAACACAAAGAAGGAGGGATGTTCTAGAGGATAACTGGTCTGCACTTCAAAAAATCAATGTCCACTGTTCAGAAAATGGAAAAAGTCACAGAACGGGAGGGACTCTTTTAAAAATGAATATCTGATAAAGGACTTGTACCCAAATGTAAAAGGAACTCTTAAACTGAGTGAGAAAACAAATAGTCCTATTAACTGATAAACGTGGGGAAAAGATATGGAAACCCCAACAAAGAAAATATACAGATGGCAGCCAAGCATATGAAAAGATGCTCAACATCATATGTCATTAAGGAACTGCAAATTAAAAGGAGATACCACGATGCACTTAATTAGAATGGCTAAAATCCAGAACACTGGCAACAAGAAATGTCAAGGAAGATGTGGAGCAATAGGAACTACCATTTATTGCTGGTGGGAATGCAAACGACGCAGCCACTTTGGAACAGGGTTTGCCAATTTCTTACAACGCTAAACATAACAGCTAGTCTAGCAGTGGCTCTCTTAGGTATCTACCCAAATGAGAAGAAATCTTATGTCTATACAAAAATCCATACAAAAGTTTAAAACAGCATTATTTACAATTCCTCAAAACTGGAAGCAACCAGGATGTCTTTCACTAGTGGTACATCCAAATAGTGGAATCTTTTTCAGTGGTAGAAAGAAAATGAGCTCGCTAGCCATCAAAAGACAAGAAGGAAATTTGAATGTATACTCCTAACTGAAAAAAGCCAGTTTTAAAACACTACATTCTATATGGTTCTAACTACATGATATGCTGGAAAATGTAAAACTATAGAGACAATGTGATAGAAAAACATATTTAACCCCTATATGAAACATATAATGGATCAAGACACACTAGGTTATCCCACAAAGGAAAGGTATATTTAATACTAGAAAATCATATATCTTTCAATGCATTTCAAGTTTAAAGGAGAAAAATCATACCATCATCTAACACATACATACAAAATGGCTTGGGGGGGAAAAGCAACAACTATTGATAACTTTATATACCCTCCCTCTTGAGCCTCCCTCCTTTCCCCTATCCCATCTCTAGGTCATCACAGAGTGCCAGACTGGGCATCCTGTGTGATACAGCAACTTCTCATCAACTATCCACTTTACACACAGCAGTGTATATATGTTGATGCTACTTTCTCCATTTGTCCCATTCACTCCCTCCCCCCACTGTGTCCACAAGTCCATTCTTTACACCTGTGTTTCCACTGAGAAGGGCACTTTTTAATCTGATAAGGGCTTTTCTTATTTTTTACTCTTTTTACAAATATCTATAGCGAATATCATACACTGATGCAGAGGACGCACTCCTTTCAAAATGAGGAATGAGACAAGGACATGCAGTCACCACTCCACTCTCTGGGAGGTGCTGGTAGCACAGAAAGATACAAACAATAAACAGCAGGACTGGAAGGAAAGTAAACTGCTGTGATTTGCAAACCACATGGTAATCTGTTAAGAAATTTTTAAATATGTACAAATCATTAGGATCAATGCGAGAACAGCAAATTAGAAGGAAAGTGAAGTTGCTCAGTTGTCTCCGACTCTGTAACCCTATGGACCATAGCCTACCAGGCTTCTCTGTCCATGGAATTTTCCAGGCAAGAATACTTGACTGGGTTGCTATTTCCTACTCCAGGGGATCTTCCTGACTTGGGGATAGAACTCAGGTCTCCCACATTGCAGGCAGACGCTTTACCGTCTGAGCCATCAGGGGTAGGCGAGTTAGCAAATTAGCAGACATAAAATAAATGTACAAAAAATAAACTGCTTTGCCACACACCCTGGTAAAAACTCACAAAACATAATTCTAAACATTTGTAACCATGTGGCCAAGAGGAGCTACCCCTCACCCGAGGTCAGGGGCAGCAGCCAAGAGGTGCTACCCTACCCCTGAAGTCAGGGGTGGAGGCCAGAAGGAGCTACCCCATGCCCGAGGTCAGGGGCAGCGACCTGGAGGAGCTACCCCATACCAGAGGTCAGGGGCAGCGGCCGAGAGGAGCAACCTCATGTCCAAGGAGCGGTGGCTGTTGCAGGCACAGGAGGGCCGAGAGGAGCTACTCCGTGTTCAAGGTCAGGAGGGGTGGCTGTGAGGAGACACCCCTCATCCAAGGTAAGGAGCAGCAGCTGCACTTTGCTAGAGCAGTTGTGAAGAGATAACCCACCCCCAAGGTAAGAGAAACCCAAATAAGACAGTAGGTGTTGCAAGAGGCATTAGAGGGCAGACACACAAACCATAATCACAGAAAACGATTCAATCTAATCACACGGACCACAGCCTTGTCTAACTCAATGAAACTAAGCCATGCCGTATGGGGCCACCCAAGATGGTCGGGTCATGGTGGAAAGGTCTGACAGAATGTGGTCCACTGGAGAAGGGAATGACAAACCACTTCAGTATTCTTGCCTTGAGAACCCCATGAACAGTATGAAAAGGCAAAATGATAGAATACTGAAAGAGGTACTCCCCAGGTCAGTAGGTGCCCAATATGCTACTGGAGATCAGTGGAGAAATAACTCCAGAAAGAATGAAGGGATGGAGCCAAAGCAAAAACAATACCCAGTTGTGGATATGACTGGTGATAGAAGCAAGGTCAGATGCTGTAAAGAGCAATATTGCATAGGAACCTGGAATGTTAGGTCCATGAATCAAGGCAAATTGGAAGTGGTCAAACAGGAGATGGCAAGAGTGAATGTCAACATTCTAGGAATCAGCAAACTAAAATGGA
>SJYV01038059.1:662247-713244 GCA_006410875.1 Neotragus pygmaeus | reverse complement strand
GATGCTCCGCCCTCCTGTGCTCAGGTGTCTGTGTGATGCTCCGCCCTCCTGTGCTCATGTGTCTGTGTGATGCTGCGACCTCCTGTGTCAGGTGTCTCTGATGCTCCGCTCTCCTGTGTCACGTGTCTGTCATGCTCCGCCCTCCTGTGTCAGGTGTCTGTGGGATGCTCAGCCCTCCTGTGCTCAGGTGTCTGTGATGCTCTGCCCTCCTGTGTCAGGTGTCTGGCATGCTCCGCCCTCCTGTGTCAGGTGTCTGTGTGATGGCCCACCCTCCTTTGTCAGGTGTGTGTGTGATGCTCCACCTTCCTGTGCTCAGGTGTCTGTTTCTTGCTCCTCCCTCCTGTATGAGGTGTCTGTGTGATGCTCCACCTTCCTGTGCTCAGGTGTCTATTTCTTGCTCCACCCTCCTGTGTGAGGTGTCTGTGTGATACTCTCCCTCCTGTGTCAGGTGTCTGTGTGATGTTCCCCCCTTTTGTGTGAGGTGTCTGTGTGATGCTCAGCCCTCCNCTTTTTTTTTTTTTTTTTTTCAAATAAACCATGAGTGAGTGTCTAAGTGAGCAAATGAAAAGCTGAACCCAGAGGCTTCCTGTGTAGACTGTCTCCAGGGACCACTCTGTTCTGATGGACTCTTGGGAGACCAGAGGGTCACCCTGGGAAGCGGTGAGAACCCTGGTGGGTGTGCAGGATGCTAGAGAAGGTCAACGTGCTCTTGAAATGAAAGGAAGGCAGTTCTTATAACATGACACGGTTTCTTCCCGTCCAGTTCGCAATGTTAATGAGACTAGTTAAAGCCTGCTTCTGAGACAAAGTGCCTAATAATTTTTATTTAGGGGAAAGAGAAATTTTCCTCTACCTATTAAGTAGAAAAGAGAGTATGCTATAGAAACAAAGCAAATAAGCCATTAGTTTAAGGAAAACTTTCCATCTACCACTCTGCCTCTGTTCTCCCCCCTCCAACCCTTCCCACCACTTCACCTCCTTAAAATATTGCTGTGATGAACATTGTCAATTGTTATTATTTGGTAAAGCCCGAGTTTCAAGTTTTTCAGGTGTTTGTTATCACAGAGGAGCAGTTGACAGATTTTAAATTGACCTTATAAAAAAATGAACCTTTAATTACTGATTGACCATGGTAGCTGTCTTCGTTGTGAGTCAGACCACAGAGGCTGAGTCTCAACTAAGGTGCAAGATGCTACAGTAGGTGCTATGAGAGATAAAACTGTCCTAGAAATGGATTGTGATTTCGACTGCACTGTGTACAGCTTTTTTTCCTTTTCCTGGTTGTCTGGGTGAGATATTCCATACAGATTTGGGTACCATTTGACTTTTATATTGTTAAGCTTTTTTTTTTTTTCCCTTATTAAGCCAATTCATTTTTTTTTTAAATCTGTCTTTTAGTGATACCTATAAATATCTTTACATATCCCTTCTAACACTTCTGTAGATTACAAACATATAGGGATCACAGACATTTTAATTTAAAATGATAACTTTTCATACTTGTGGCTCTTGCCAGAGTTTTGGATATGCTTTACCTCAAATGGTATTGTTTAGTCTCCCTACCTAATCATAAGGGTAGCAGGGTAGCTGAGAGCACAATGTTGAGATACTCAGGAGCTGGGTTTTGAATGGGCCTGGGGTTAGGGATCAGCTTTGCTGGATTTCTGCTCTTTTCACTATAACCTGATCATATATCCAGTCCCAGAATGAAGAATCTTCTAATTTAACAGTAATAGAAATGGGGACGTTCCTGGTGGTCCAGTGGCTAAGACTCTTTATTCCCAAAGCAAGGTTCTATCCTTGGTCAGAGAACTAGACCCCAGATGCTGCAACTAAGACCTGGTGCAACCAAATAAATAAATTGTATTTTTTTAAAGAGCAATAGAAACATTTTGTTATAACTTTTCTAGTTAAAACCTGGAATTCAAAGTTGAAAATAGGTCTCCAGGAGGGGATGCTGATTTTTAAAAGTTACTTCTACCAGTTTTATGCCAATGTTTGTACTTTCTCTAAAGAGTTTCAAACATTCAGAAGCATTCTATTCTCTTGGTTTTAATTTTTTTTTTTTGACTGCCTTGAAGATAAATTCCTTTAATCTGTAGGCTAAGTTGCATTGATGTATTTATCTTTCCCAACATACTTTCTCCTAAGGTCAGTCTTTCTTTGAAAGATTTGATTTAAATAAATTATAAATGTGTATCAAAATCTATTTGCTATTAGTGTAAACACATTCAAAATAGATCTTATTGTTGCTTTGAAAGAAACAAAGATGAATTCCATTCTATAGTTCAAATTTCAAATGTGCATGTGTACTTTTATGTATGTCTGCATCTAAATGTTGAGGTCAATATTTCTATAAATTCCTAAGGTTGGTTCATTTTATAGTGCTGATAAATGTTCCTTGGAATTAGGATGTATAGAAGATCAAAGATTAAATTGCAATTTTTTCCCCAAAGTGACAATGAGCCTAATTTACTGTCAGTTAATGCCAGGTGTTTCTCCCCCTTGTATTAAGTTCTTCAAAACAGTGGCTGCAGAGGACACCATTCACAGAGGCTTAGCACTGGGGAGAAAATGATTACATTAAATCGAATGATATGAATAATTCATGACATCACGTTTTGTAATCCTGGTGTTAAGCATAAAACCAGTGGTTTATTTTTCAGCAAAATGTTTTTGTATCATTTTAGATAGTGCATAATGCAAAACAATAACTGCATACATAATGCAAGAAGGATGGTGGTGAATAGGGTCCTTAATAGTGCTTGCAGCATCAACTGGGGTATGATCACAATAAACACATTTTGAGCCAATGCCCATGGGTGCCCATCACTTGCTGGAATCTTCTGAGTCCAATAGAATGTCTGCTTTTTAATTTGTTTTTGAATATTACACCTGACCTTTACCAAGGATCCGAAAGTCAGTCTTTGTATATTGCTAAAACTATGAATCCTTTCATCCCCCTTTCTTTTCAGTATGCTGGGAGGGCAATTCTATGGGGGGTAAATAGCAGATTTTTTAAATGGTCTTTTATTTTCCAATCTGGAGTTGGAAATTCTAGAAACATCCATAGAGTCTGAACTTAACATTCTCAATAAAGACCTTAAATCTTCTGGAATAAAATGCCAGTTATTTAGCAATTCAGCCAGGTACCTATTAGGAATGTCATTTAAATCTCTGAGACTAAATAAATGATTCCTTATCTTATGTAAATCTTCTTGCTGTTTCTTAGGGAAAAAAAAAAAAAACTTTTCTTTATAATNAAATGCCAGTTATTTAGCAATTCAGCCAGGTACCTATTAGGAATGTCATTTAAATCTCTGAGACTAAATAAATGATTCCTTATCTTATGTAAATCTTCTTGCTGTTTCTTAGGGAAAAAAAAAAAAAACTTTTCTTTATAATTATCAAAGGAGATTGAAGGTGGCCCTGAAAGCCTTCATGAAGCAATTTCCAGGTCATGTACACTGTAGCAATACCCTAACATGAGTCTGATTATTCTGCCGCATTTCAGGCTGAAATAATTGTGGACCCAGACCATCTGCGGCTGCCTTTTCCAGCACCTTCCTGTGGACAGCTCCAGGGCACTCTCGGGAAAGCCAGAATGGACTCCTGCTGATTTGCCCACATATTTGTCTTGAATGAAAGAATGGCATGTGCCAGTTGATTTCAAAGCTTTTCACAAACCATCTCTACATTTGAAGTCTCAAGAGTTTATGTCATGCATTTGTATTACTTACAAGTAATTAAATATACCATCGGTGTTTTACAACACAAACACATCTGCTGATAATATTGTAAATAACCTGTATTATTATTTGTTTGAAACAATACATTCATAACTAATGGTTGGTCAGGAACCTTGAAATCCTGACCTATTTATAATAGATATTAATTACCACATATAAGAACAATAGTTTGTTTGAAATTCTTTCTTCACAAAAGGATAATCTGGAAGCATGTTCAAGTATTTTGTTATCTTTATTTACTCTGATCCCAAGAATATTGTTTAAATCCCTAGTTTTAAGATTTTAAATAGACTACCAAAATAGGTAGATGATGATAAAGCTGTTAGGGAAAAATTAAAAGATGTAGCATATAGTAGTGCATTATAAGGTCTTGTTGAGAATGTCTGATGGAAAAAAGTCTTGATGACCCAATTAAAAGGTGTGGAAATGGGAACACTGCATTTGATTCAATATAGAAATGCTGAGGTGCATGATACATGCATTGTAGCTTGAGATTTGTTCTGTGAAAGAGGTATGATTACCTAGAACGAACAGAAAGCAGAAATCAGACTCTGTAAGGGAACTGATATTTTCCCCTAAAGTACAAATTTTATGTTAAAAATCCAAAAGAAGGCTTCCCTGTGGCTCAGTGGTAAAGAATCTGCCTGCCAATGCAAGAGACACGGGTTGGATCACTGGTACAGGAAGATCCCACATGCCTCAGGACAGCTAAACCTGTGCATCACAACTCCTGTGCCTGTGCTCTAGAGCCCGGGAGCCACAACTGCTGAGCCCACCTGTGTAGCTACTGGAGCCTGTGCGCCTAGAGCCTGTGCTCTGCAACAAGAGAAGCCTCCGTGATTAAAATCCCAGGCGCCATAACCAGGGGCTAGCCCCCCACTCACTGCAGCTAGAAAAAGCCTGTAGAGCAACAAAGACCCAGAACAGCCAAACATAAAAAATAAACACACTTATAAAAAGGTCCAAAAGAGAGTCCTGTTATTTAAGAGTATGCCACAGTTGAGTATTAATAGAAGTTGGTTCCCACCTCCACCTTTCTTATTCCTATAATTGTTTCTAAAGTTACCAATTTGAGGGTGACTGGTGGTGACATACAATCACTTAATCACTGAAGATCTGCTCATCATGGTCCGGACTGCCCCCATGCAGCTGCACAGCTGCTCTATGAGGGGACAAAGATTTCTGAGTTCGCTCTTCCCCATTTCTCATCTACATTTATGGGAATAGTAACTTCTTTTTGGTATAGCCTATCAAAAAGAAGAGAATTGTGCATAACGTAATTTCAATTCTGAATACAGAGAATGATGAAAACATTGCTAAAGTGAAAATCTATGGATCCTTATAGCAAATATTTCCATTTTTTCTTTAATATACATAGCTATGCTGCCCAGCATGAAACAGAACACAAGTTTCAGTGCCAATATGACCACTTATCAGCTGTGTGAATTTGGGAAAAATCAATGAGTAACTCAGAATCTCAAATGCCTCCTCTGTACAATGGGAATACAGAAGCTAGCCTGGGTTTCTTACAGGAAAAAAATAAAAAAGAATGGATGCACAGGGGAATATTCTATAATAATTCTCTATGGAAATAATTATATTTAGCTATTTAAAGAATTTCTTCTTTGTCAGTTAATACATTATTAAACAGTGCCTTAAAATATAAATTTGTTCCGAAAGCAAAACACAGAAATCCATTGGGAGGTTCATCTATATGTTTAAACTTTTAAGACCACCAAATCAGCGATGTGGGCTTTCATGGGTGTCTGGCTTTCTCACACTTTAATGCATAACCTTGAAAGGGATAAAAGTTGCTGAGTTGGCTATTTCTCCGCCTTCCCCAGAACATATGTCAATGGAGCAACAGAGAATTAGCTGTAGCAAGAAGAAGGATGGTTGAGTGGAAGCTTGTTCAATAATTAATCCGCTGAGTAACTATATGAATATTTGATAAATATTTAGTCAACTCTGTGTATCATGCAGCACTCGTTGCATACCAAAGAATTTGCAAAGGTAAAAACTGCCAGTCACAGGCATCAAAGATCTGAAGAGTTCAAGTTCACAAGCCAGAGATGTGCAAATTATTCCACATAATATAAACCCCAAAATATACATCCATGACTATCCACATGATATTTTGGAAAGGGTGATAGAAGGCCATTACTTTATTCTCCAAAGTTCTTTTAACATGTATTTGGCATCACATTTTAATTTAATAGCTGCCTGCATGCTTATGTGTGTGAGGTACAATATTCTGATGCATACATGGAATGGAATTGTAAAATAACAACCCAGTGTCCTCTTGAAATTCACTCTATGATGCTAGGAAAGCACTAGTGGGTGATCCACTGCTCTTAGCTGAATGGAAACAGAATTTACTTCAGTGTCTAGAGAACAGACATTTGAATTCCCCTTAATAAACATTTATTAATTCCTTGGGATGCCTAACCACCATGCACAAAGAGACGCTAACCTGTGTGAATCTTTTTAGTGCAGGATATGTAAAAATTAAATCAGTGTAGCAAAAATGAGTAAGTAAAAATAAGAAGATGATCTCTGTTGCTGGAAAGATTATCTTTTATATTGAACATTTTGAAGTTTTCATTTTACTATCTATTTAATCACTCACACATCGCATTAGGTTATGAATTCTTGGTGAAATCCTTGCAAATCTTTAAAACCTCTCCAGAAAGCTCAAAATTTCCTTCTGTAGTGGTGCCCACACCACCATCGGCTAGTCACAGGTCCTCTGCTTTCCTGGGGGTGGGTGTGAATACTTAGAAAGAGAAGGTGCAAGTGCCTGCTCTTCTTGGCACCCCCTGCTGGCCACAGGAGCACTAATGATGGCTCCACAGAGGCCTCATCTTCTCTCTTCCAGCCCATGTGAACCGTTGCCATGGTAGCCACAGCAATAAAAAAAAGAAACAGAAAGGAAAAAATGGGAGCCCGGGGCTGCAGCATATGAAAGAGACATGACCCCAAATGAGGCACTGGAATGGAATGCCTCCAGGATTTCCCCTCAAACACAAAAGATTGATCTTGCAGGAAACTATTCTACCTAGATTTATTCACAGGAACCATGTTTTATTCCTTAATTATGGTTCCTTGTCCATACCCCCATACTTTGATTCTCTGTTTCCTTACTATTCTCCTCTTTTACACATGACCAATTAAGTGAAAAGACACTGAACAATGGCAAAAACAGAGATAGTAAGAAATGTTGACAATGTAAGAACCAGTTTATAGATCAGGTGACTTACTCTTGGTGAGATGGCAATGCTCTCCAACCGATCTACAGATACAATGCAATCCCTGTCAGAAATCCAGCTAGCTTCATTACAGGAATTGGCAAGCTGGTTCTAAAATTCATATAGAATTACAAGAGATTCAAAATGGTCAAAACAATCTTGAAAAAGAATGAAACTGGAGGACTCACACTTCCTGATTTCAAAACTTAACAACAAAGCAAGACAGTGTGGTACCAGCATATAGATAGATGGAATAGAACGAAGAGTCCAGAAATAAACCCATGTGTCCATAGTCAACTGATTTTCAACAAGGATGCTGAAATGATTGAATGGACAAAAGTCATTTGAATAAATGGATAACCACCTGAAAAAGAATGAATTTGTACCCTTACATCATACACAAAAATCAATTCATAATAGTTCAAAAACTTAAATGGAAGAGCTAAAACCACAGAACTCAGGATTAAACACAGTAAATATTCAGGACCTTGGATAGGGCAGTGAATACTTCGATGTGATATTAAAAGCATGAACCACAATGACAAGATAAATTGGACATAATATAAGTTAAAAATATTTATATTTCAGAAAACAGTATCAACAAAGTGAAAAATGGGGTGAAATATTAATAAAGCATATGTCTAATATTATGTTTGTGTCTGGAATATATAATTCTTAAAATTCAATAAAAGAAGACAAATAACCCAATTAATAATGGGCAAAGGACCTGAATAGACATTTCTACAAAGAAGATATAAAAATGGCCCAAAAGCCCCTGAAAAAATGCTCAACAATATTAGTAATCATGGAAATGTGAATCAAAACTACAATTAGGTATTACTTCACACCAACTAGTACACCAAGAATAAAAAAAGATAACAAGTGTCGGCAAGGATGTATAGAAATTAGAACTCTCATCATTTGCTTGTAGAAATGTAAAATGATGTGGCCACTTCAGAAAACACTCTGGCAATTTCTTAAGTGGTTAATATATACTCAGAAATTCTACTTCCAGGTATATTCCCAAGAGAAAGGAAAACATGTGTCCACATAAAAACGTGTATAGTAACGTTTAGGAAGTGAAGTTGCTCATTCACGTCTGACTCTTTGTGACCCCATGGACTGTAACCTATCAGGCTCCTCCCTCCATGGGATTTTCCAGGCAACNAGAAAGGAAAACATGTGTCCACATAAAAACGTGTATAGTAACGTTTAGGAAGTGAAGTTGCTCATTCACGTCTGACTCTTTGTGACCCCATGGACTGTAACCTATCAGGCTCCTCCCTCCATGGGATTTTCCAGGCAACAGTACTGGAGTGGGTTGCCATTTCTTTCTCCAGGGGATCTTCCCAACCCAGGGATCGAACCCAGGTCTCCTGCATTCCAGGCAGACGCTTTAACCTCTGAACCACCAGGGAAACCCACAGTAATGTTTATGGCAACATTATTCAGAGTAGCCTAAAGGTGCAAACAATCTAAACATCCATCAACCAATGAATGAATAAACAAAATCAACAGGATGAAATATTATTCAGCCATGGAAAGGGATGGAGTACTGATGCATTTACACCATGAATCAACCTTGAAAACCTAGTGCTGAGTCAGAGAAGCCAGGCACAAAAGGCTACATATCATGTGCGTACAATTTTGTTTAAATGAAATGTCCAGAAGAAGCCACTCTATAGAGATACAAAGTAGATTAGTGGTTACTTAAGCCTGGAGGGGATGAAGGATAGACAAGTGGTATTATAGGCTTTCTTTTGAGATAATAAAAAATGTTCTAAACTTGGACATGGTGATATTTGCCCATATCTATGAATATGCTAAAAAAAAACCCCATTGGATTGTACATTTAAAAATGTATGGATTATATGGCATTTAAATTATAACCTAATAAAGTTGTTTACAGTAATGAAATGACTTTTACAACATTAGGATCAGTTTATAGCAGAAAGGGCCAGCTCTCATTCGAACTGTGTTCATGTTTTCACCACCTTTCTTAGCCCTCTCCTATGGATCTTCTTTGTTTGTGAGCAGCTGCCTCCCCTACTGCCCATCAAAGCTGCTGAAATCCTCAGTCTCTTTTTATGTTTCCAGATACGTAGAGCTATCATCGGCACTTGACTTCTTCTTGTCTAAAGACTAGACAGTGTGTGCTCAGTTACTAAGTCACGTGCAACTCTTTGTAACCCACTGGACTATAGCATGCTCCTCGTGGGATTTTCCAGGTAAGAATCATTGAGTGGGTTTCCATTTCCTTCTCCAAGGGACCTTTCGGGAGCAGACTCAAGTCTCTGTGTCTCCTGCATTGGCAGGCAGATTCTTTACCCCTGAGCCACCTGGGAAGTCCTCATATACAGAATATATTGTAATAAACATAATATTTTCATGGGCAGCCCTAGGATTATATTAGTTTCCCCCTATTAATTTTAGCTACAAAAGTATACTTTATATGAGGATAAAGGAGTAGAAAGAGGATTAGAGGAGTAGAAAGTTTATAATTAAAAGGCTGAATTCAAACTTTGACTCTCTTTATTATCCTGTGTTTTGTTTTTCTTACCATAGCCCTAGCCCCTAGAATATAGGTTGAAAAATAGTAGATACTTGACAAATAAATTTCTAAGAATAATGCATATTAGGTATATAAGAGATACAAATGTAACTCACTTAAATGTAAAAGGCACATTATACATACAAAGTTTAGAGAGTTTAGAGCCTAAACTCTCGTCTACAGGAGGCAGTTAGAGAAAACCAGGAATTTGAAAATATAAGAGCACTGAGACATAGGATTTGCACTTATTGTGAGTGTAAACACTAATTTTAAAAAAAGTAGGCTGACTTTGAGGAAGTCAGAGGAACACAGAATTAAAGGAGACTCAGCGACGACTTAATGTAGAAGCGTGGTTCCCAGTGGCGACCACACAAGAGAGCCCCCTCAGGAGGATCGTTCCGCACCCAGTGCCGGTTCCTCACCCACAGACATTCTGACTTCCTTGGTCTGTGATGAGATTTAGGCATGGACATGTTTTGAAACTTCTCCACCTTATTTTGATATGCAAACAAGACTGTGTGTCACTAGGATAAGGGAAAATATTATAGACTTTGAAAAAAGAGGCAGTTATGTTGGAATTGGTGATTGTTCACGTACTGATTGAGTCATCTTGGGAAGTTACTTATTATCTTTAGCTTTCATTTCTCCACCTTTAAAATGGGAATAATAATCATAAAGATATAAAGATTAGAGGAGATGACATGAACACTGTTCCTAAAAGAGTGGTCATTCAAAAGTTAATGTCGGTTGCATCTTTATACGTCACTGCACTGTGCTCCTTTTTATGCTTTGCTGTTTTTTTCAGGCGCTAAGTCCAACTTTTTGCAACTGCATAGACTGCAGCATGCCAGGCTTTCCTGTCCTTCACCGTCTCTCAGAGTTTGTTCAATCTTATGTCCACTGAGTCAGTGATGTCATCCAAATATCTCATCCTCCGTCGTCCCCTTCTCCTCCTGCCTTCAATCTTTCCCGGCATCAGGGTCTTTTCCAATCAGTCAACTCTTTGGATCAGGTGGCTGAAGTATTGGAGCTTCAGCTTCAGCAGCAGTCCTTTCAGTGAAAATTCAGGGTTGATTTTCTTTAGCATTGATTGTCATGAGAAAAGCTATAGCTGTTGGGATGGATCAGAAGGAAATTAGTGAGTAATGGGCCAGTATTATTTCTTTCTGGATTTGGTGGCACAATAGCATTATTAGTAGTAGCATCTAAATTCATCTAAATTAATTTTTTTTTTTTACTGGTTATGCAGAGTTCTCCCAATAAGCAGATATGGAAAATAACTGAGGGGTCATCTGAGGCCAGTATCATGCTATCTGGAGTCATCCTGGTTAAAGGAGACTCATTTATAGAGTTTTAAGAAACTAGCACAACTTTTTTGTGTGTGCAAGTTTCCAAGTCCTAGAATTCCATTAAAATTTTCCTGCTCATATCTAATATAGTGCCTGGCATGTAATCAATGCTCAAGATATATTTTTAATTGAATTGAGTTTTAAGATAGTTTCTCTCTCTCTCTCTCTCTCTTTTTTTTTTTGCTGATAGTTTTGCTTTCCTCACTGTTCTACCTGGTTGTCTTCCAAGTTTTACAGATGGAAACTTTACTGAGCAGTAAAAATCCAGGTGACTATTGTTAATGGTAGCAATGCCAGGGTCATGTCCCTTCACTCGTCAACATTAATTTTACTTTTTGGCTTCATTTGCTTGATTCTTTAATGCCTGGTTTACCCAGCCATTTTGTTCCTAGTTTGAGACCATCTGGCATGCATTCCTTCTTTCCTACTTATATCTTTGTGTATATATCTCTTCAAATCTCAAAATATCTCTGGATTATCACCTATTTTCTCTTCTTTCCTTATCAAGAGAATAATCTCCTCCCTCCCACCATTGCCAGGTCTAAAATCCTTCTGGGACTCTCCCAACTTTATCCCCTCTTCCCTTGTCTCTGGGAGCATCAACTGGTCCTTGAAAGAATGAAACATTTAATCTTTAAAGTATCTTTCCATTGGTGTCTCCTCTTGTGCCTTATCTAGCTTTCTCTTATTTTATACACACACACACACACACACACACACACACACACACACACACACATTCAACATCACTCAAAATTCTTTTAGCCTTCATACCCACGTTAAGTTCAACCCAGTAACTCAGTGTTCAGTTGTGTCCTACTCTTTGTGGTCCCATGGACTGTAGCCCACAAGACTCCTCTGTCCATGGGATTCTCCAGGCAAGAACACTGGAGTGGGTTGCCATTTCCTACTCCAGCGGATCTTCCCAATGCAGGGATTGAACCCACATCTCTTGCATCTCCTGCATTGGCAGGAGGATTCTTCACCACTAACACCACTTGTTTTTCTCTTCTTGACATCCTCTTGTCATTATGCTTTGCTCCCTTTCTTTAAACTGCAGTATAGTTGCTGTACAGGTGTATAGCAGTTCAGGTATAGGTATGTATACCTATATATATGCATAGATATACTATAGTATATAGTATATATTGTATACCTATACCTATATACAGTATGCTTTTTGGCTTCATTTGTGTGTGCAAGTTTCCAAGTCCTAGAATCCCATTAAAATTTTCCATATAAAATTTATATATATATATATAAAATGTAGGTACAAAGAGAGTGATTCATAATTTTTAAAGGTTGTATTCAACTTACAGTTATTGTAAAATGCTGGCTAATTCCCCATGTTTTACCTTTGTAGATTATTTTACACATAATGGCTTGTATTTTTTAATCCCCTGAAGAAAATGGCGGCCCACCCCAGTATTCTTGCCTGGAGAGTCCCATGGACAGAGGAGCCCGGTGGGTTACAGTCTGTAGGGTCACACAGACTCAGACGCGACTGAAGTGACTCAGCACGTATGCACCCCTATGTTGCCCGTGTCTATTCCCCTCTCCCCACTGGAAACCACTAGCTGGTGCTTTGTGTCTAATCTGTATGTCTGATTGCTTTTTTGGCACATCCACTACTTTGTTGTATTTTTTAGATCCCATATATAGATGACATCATACAGTATCTAACTTAGCATGATACCCTCCAAGTCCAGCCACAGTGCTGCAAATTCTTTCTTCACTTTGGCGATTCCTTCTATTTCCTTTCTTTCCTTATTTTACTTCTTTCTTTGTCTATAGTTGGGTCAAAATTGAGTTGATTCTTACTTTTATTTAATTTTCTCACTCCATATCTTCATGTAGAATTTATTTTCTTCTAACAATGTCAAACATCAATCGCATGCACCATTCATTTAAAAAATTTATTCATACTCATTGACCTACTTGCTCATTTAAAACACAGACAAAACATGTGCATGATTATGACAACGAAAATTAGTGACCTGTCTGTAAAGATAATTTTCTCATCTTTAGTCCTACTGCCTGCTGCACTTTATCGCGTATGTGCTGTGTGCTAAGTCGCTTCAGTCATGTCATGCCCTCCCCAGGGGATATTTCTGACCCAGGGATCCAACCAGCTGTCTCTGGCATTGACAGGTAGGTTCTTTACCACTAGCGCCACCTGGCAAGCCCAAGACTTCATCACAATTTCCAGCAATATGTCAGTAGCCAAGCTAGTTCTCTTGCTCCCAAAACTGGTTTCTGCCAGTGCGTCTCATCTCTTTGTGACTTGCCTTGGTTGCCTGGCTCACACCTTATCTCTTCCTCTCTTCACATAATGTGCTCATCTGACTTCTCTTTTATCATCCTCATTTCTTCCTTCTCTCCTCATGAGCACTCTAGTATAAAGTTCTTGTCTATAATAGAATGTGAGTCTCTAATTGATTTTTTGGACAAAGTCTTTCCTCATCTGAGTGTTCTGGCACATAATTTTCAACTTTTCTCCCACAAATACAAGCTCTGTCTTCTATTCAAAAGTATTGCTGTTGTTCAATCGCTAAGTCATGTCTGACTCTTTGTGACGGCAGCACACCAGGCTTCCCTGTGCTTTACCATCTCCGGGAGCTTGTTCAAACTCAAGTCCATTGAGTCAGTGATGCCATCCAACCATCTCATCCTCTGTTGCCCTCCTTCTCCTCCTGCCCTCAATCTTTTCCCAGCAAAAGGGTCTTTTCCAATAAGTCAGTTCTTCGCATCAAGTGGCCAAAGTATTGGAGCTTCAGCTTCAGCATCAGTCCTTCTACTGAATATTCAGTGTTGATTTCCTTTCTGCTTCAATAATAAACATCCTCAAACTTCTGTACGATCAGTCAGTACCCTGCTTCTTCTCTATCTAAATAAACCATCCATTATAAATCACCTTAGGTGATTATAATGTCCAGATTTGTCAAAGAGATTTCTGAGTCTATCTTCCATGTGCTAAACCTACCCTTCCTTGAAGCTCAAGTTCAAGTCTCTAGGTAGTCTCAGCCCTAACTAACCACCCTATCCTTACCCGAGTCAAAGAGCAGTTACTGGCTGGCCCTTGTTTGCAGTAAGTCCCTTGTATATGTGATTGTTTAGTATAACATCCTGCCTCTAGGAGAGAATGTAAGCTGTTTGCTGGTAGGGAACATACATGTGCTATATCTGCTGTGGGCAGAATATCCATAGTCTCACTGCCAGTGAGAGTCAAAAGAACATGTGTTAACACTGGTGATTTTTCATTTTAAAACTTCAAGTAGCATAAAGACTAAATATAAACTGTGAGCATTGCTGATTAGCCTTTGAAATGACTGTTTTCCGGAGTGAATAATGAGTGTTTGGATAATGCCCTGATAACGTAAAAGAAAGTGTAAAAGAGAGAGAACTAGAAAGAGAGAGGAGAGGGAGAGAGAGAACATGAGAGACACAGAAAGAAAGAACTATATTTCTTATTTGCTTAAATGGAGAAACTAAAATATTTGATCTTTTGACTTCCTCAAGCATAAGCAATATAATATTTTCAGAAATAATGCATATAAGTGAAAGTTGCTCAGTTGTGTCCAACTCTTTGTGACCCCATGAACTATATAAACCGTGGAATTCTCCAGGCCAGAATACTGGAGTGGGTAGCCATTCCTTTCTCCATGGGATCTTCCCAACCCAGAGATCAAACCCAGGTTTCCCGCATGCAGATAGATTCTTTACCAGCTGAGCCACAAGGGAAATAATGCATAGAGCCTGCTAAAAGTAAGCACATTAAAATGCTTTGATAGTATTGCAACACTGTTGTCTAGTGATTACATTTCATCTCCTGTGGGAGTGGCTTTATTTCTTTGTTTTTGTTACCCAGGCCAGTCCTGCTCAGATCCTGAGTGTTCATAGCCTCGTGGCAACTGACAGTTGAAAGGCACGCGTGTGTCTGTGTTAAACGCATATGGAAGAAAATCAGCCAAAAATGGTACTAGAAGAAACAGAGCAAGTGAGAATTTTTTGCTTGTGGTGTCTGCTTCCCTGGTGGCTCAGTGGGTAAAAGAATCCACCTGCAATGAGAGAAACCTGTATTCGATTCCTGGGTTGGAAAGATCCCCTGGAGGAGGGCATGGCAACCCACTCCAGTATTCTTGCCTGGAGAATCCCCTTGGACAGAGGAGCCTGGCGGGCTACAATCCATGGGGTTGCAGAGTCGGACACGACTGAACGACTAAGCACAGCAGTCTGCCAAGCTGCTTGTCTTCTTTCTTTCATTTTTTTTAAAGATTTTTTTTTTTAATATGGACCATTTTCAAAGTCTTTCTTGAATTTGTTACAATAGTGCTTCTGTTGTTTATGTTCTGGTTTTTTGCCTTGACGTATGTGGGACTCTCAGATCCCCAAACAGGAATTGAATCCACACTTCACCTGCATTGGAAGGTGAAGTTCCAACCACTGGACCGCCAGGGAAGTCCCTCTCCTTGTCTTCTTTCTCTTCCTACATTTTCACCCCAGAAGATCTCCTTTCAAGTTGGATCAGAATCCGTTTTCTTTTATCTGGTCCCACTCTGTTATACTGACTGTGTGTGTTTTGCTCACTCAGTCGTGTCTGACTCTTTGCCACCCATGGTCTGTCCATGGAATTCTCTAAGTAAGAATACTAGAGTGGGTAGTATTCCAGACCCAGGGATCAAACCAGGGTCTCCTACATTGCAGGCAGAGTTTTTACCATCTGTGCTACCAGGGATTAGTTTACACTTACTACCTTCTTCCTAATCTGGGAGCAAGCTGTCTATTACCTTCTCTGATTTCTCATAATTCAACCGGAATAAGATCCACTGCCCAAGGGCCATTAAAACCTCACAAAAATTATGTTATCTTCCCGCTTCACCCTCAACACTCCAAGGAGGGGATCCTAGCTGGGTGCCTCTGTCCTGAGGCCTGGTGGGTGCTGGCCCCCCAGAAACTGATCCTGGAGGCTGGAAACAGTGTCCGTCTCAGACACATGGGTCCTTCAATCACCCTTGCCATGGATGGGCGTTGTCCAAACAAATCCGCTCCACTGAAGGGAATCACAGCTCACTAATGTCTTTTCACCTTTCTTTTAAGCATCAAAAAACTAGAATTTATACATCCTTGAGTTGACTAGACGTTTTCCTCGTGACAAAGTGGTGCAAATAAATATGAATCCTAAAACATTTCAGTTTGATTGATAGTATGGTACAGCTCCTGGATTTTTGTCACTAGGAACTGTTTTTATTGGCTTTCTCCTCTGGGATCTTAACATCCAACCATGAATGATAAGACATCTTTTCCCCCTATCACCCAAAAAGAAAATTTGAGCACTTTACGCTCACTGGGAGGGGCAGAATATAATTAATTCATGGTTTTAACGTGCAGGGAACTTACTCGACTCTGTCTCTAGGAAATAAATGACATCCCAGGTGGTAATATGCTTGCTGCTTGAATGACTTACTGTCTCTGCTTTTTTTGCCTAATCACCCTCCTGACCTCCATGTCTGACCCTCATCTCATCCTCCTCCCCCTCAGGATTCACTAACTGAACAGGGATCTTAAAGGTATTCTCCAAAAGCACACAGGGGTTGTGAGCTTGCTTTCAGAAGCATTTATTGTCACTTTTAAGGCTTATTAATCAAGTGTTTGAAATCTTGACCCTAGTATCATTGTTCTTCTCATAGAATTCTTTGACTTATCTAGAAATATTCATATATTTTCTGCACATACATTTGGTTACATTTTATCCTTTAGTGTATATCTTTGCTTGGCTTAAAATATATGAAAAAGATCTTTAGACTTTTTTTTTTTTTTTTTTTTTTTTGATCTTTAGACTTTTGAAGAGGGCTATTGAATTAGGTGGAGTAATTAATAATTGTGGGAATGAATGTATAAACATGATAAAAAATAAGATGTTTATTATTGAAGGTTAGTTTCATTTCTACGAATAAGTAAAAAAAATATGCAGACAAACTTAATTATTCTGGATAACCAATAACTGGTGATGTGGAGAAGACATTTTCATGTGAATTAAATATAATCAATTTCAGGCTATATACACATAAGTAGTAATGTATGCATGTATTGATGAACAGAGTTTTTAAATTATGTGATCTAATTTGCTCTTAAACTACTTTAAATTTTCTGTTTAGTGGTAGATCTACTTTTCTCAGATGCTAATAGCGATATAAGAGTTGGGAACAAAAGGCTTTGATCCGTTCTCTGTTTTCTTATGAGTTTGAACATCAACATGCAAATGTCTATACCTTTTGTTCCTGAGGCAGTCTGGTTTATTCCTACTTGGTGGGGAGCTGCTGTGGACATTGGTGTCCTGGAATATGAAGAAAATGGTTCTCTAGCATGTGCTGTTTTTCACGTGGGCATCCGTTTAAAATTCTTATGGCTCTCCATCTCCTCCCCCCACCTTGAGAAGCAAAATGCATTTAGCTCTGAGCTGAAGAGACTGTGGCTGGAGCAAGCATCTCCTGGATCACACCAGCATATACACACACGGTCATTGTCTCCGTGCTTTCCACGGCAGCTTTATATAATAACACAAGCCGCGTCAAAGAGGCAAGCCGTAATATTAGGTAAAATCTAATTTCAGTTTGGTTATCATATAGTGTTCATTTCCCTAAGGGAGGGGAAAAAATTAAATTTATAAGCTTAAGATTCCAGCTGAAGGAGCAGAAGATATGAAAGGCTTTCCTTTGCCTTTTATTATTCACTTTATGAATTAGCCTTAGTTTACTTGTTTCGATCGCTGTCGACATATTTCTGAATACTATTAGCATAGCAATCAGGGCTGTTCTCAGGTTATTGAATGGTGTGTTGACTTCCGAAATAAATAGATATGCAGTGTGAAGGGCGAGCTGTCACTTTAGGAGAGCTTTCCTGATCTAAATTAAAAGGCACTTCTAATTGAAAACTGTAATAGCAGGAGGGTTAGGGAGACAATGAAACTGCTCAGTCCCTTTCAATTTTCACAGGATTCTGTTAGTGAATGTAGGAGAAAAAGTGAAATGAAAATATTAAATTACAAATTGCAATTTAAGTAGCAATATTAAATTATACCTAAATAGCCATATTGCTCTGAAGCCATTTTAGATGTTTGATTTAAAGGCTCTTAATGCATCTGAGTTTTTCCTGTAATATCTTGAGTTACCTGTTTTATTACTTAGCATATAATTCTATGTTTACACCAGCAAATGCATCTTTATTTATGAAATAAGAAATCAGTCTTGAAAGAATCCAGATTTTGTGGTGTAATCATTAATTCTGGGTTCCATTAGCATTTGTGTATCTTTTATCAGACCTGAAGGGGTATGTCCAGACTACGGAACCTCAAAGTCACGACAGTTTTCTAAAATCTGAGATAATCATTCATGAGTTAGCTATGCAAAATGTTTTCATAAATTTACATAAAATCAGTTATGAATTTAAGTATTAAATGAAATTATTAGCTATTTCAGTTACATGAATAGCTACCAGCTGTTTGAGTCTATATATTTTGGTCCTTTAAGGGTTAACAATTGAAGCCTGTCTATAGTTCATTTCTATAGTAACAGCAAGATGGAGACTTTTTATGGGCACCTAATAATTAGAAAGTGCTAGAAGGTATAACAATATAATGAATCAAAACTGATAGACTTGTGGGTTTCCATAGAAACATGTATAATTATGATAATCGGTCCCTGGCGTACCCTCAGAATTGTATACATTCAGTTAAATGCAATAAACATTAGGCACTATTTAGTGAGCTGTGATGCAGATTAACAGTGTGAGATATGGGGAAGCTATGAATAAAATTGCTGTACAGTTTATCTCAAACTAATTTCCCAGATTGCTTTAATAGATGCAGTGTGTGCATGTGAAAAATTGGAAGTGTATTTTTGTTAGTGGTAAAGCTAACAAAGATAATATTTCATAAAGTGGCTGGCTGATTGTTAATTTCGGCGTAGATCAAAATGGGCTGCAGCGCATTAGTCAGGGCAGGAGCCCAGGGCCTCAGAGCACGTGGCAGTTTGGACCTCCCTTTGCTGATTTATCGCAGAAGTAAATTATAAATCTTTTTATGGCTGTCCATTTTTCTTTCACCTTCTCTCTCCCCTCCTCTACTGCCCCATTTCAGGGAGACTTTTCGCAGCCCTGTTATGGCAAGAGCAAATCACAGAAGGGAATGTCCTCCAGCTCTAATCCAGGGAAAGGCAACGATTCCTTCTGGCTCCTTTGTACACCTAGGTTTTAATTTTCTTTCAGCTTCTAGATTTCACATGTACTGGGCCTTGGCACCAGCAGAGGCCCATGAAACAGCCAGAGTTCCATTGTAAAGTGGTACAAGTAATCATGTGTGCCATTAATTGTGTGTGTGCATGTGTGTGGGGAGCTATGGCGGAGGTGGTGCTACCAGACTTTTAATGTTATATATTGGATTGTTATCTTTTTCTTTGCTAAGAAAGTCACATACCCGTTTGGAAGATCCCAGACTGTTCTGGAGGAGAATAAAAGGGCCTGGAGAGGGTGATGTGGGCTGAGAGTTGTAGGAGGATATTCTCAGCGACAGAGTTGAATGGAGAAAGATGCCTTCAAGCCGGTGTGTGTGTGTGTGTGTATCTATATTGCCATCCTCTGCCAATGTACAGTAACCTGCCAAGCACATTTCACGAGAGACACCTGACTTTTCCTTGATGTGGGAGGAACATGAGAATCCAGATATGTATGTGAGAGATAGAAGAACCTTTATTCTGGAGCCAAGATTCAGGATGGAATGATACAAATGTACTGACTTCTCTCTTGAACCAACTTAAAAAATAATAATAATAAATGAAAGCATCTGGGGGAGAAATGTTTTTCCTAGGCAGCTTCAGGGCTTCTCTTGGAACTGACAGTTGGTCTGGGAGGTCTTTTCTTCTGACTCAAGGCTGCCACAGTCTTCCAGGCAGGGGAGCCTTTAAGCGTCCTGGTCACATAGAGGAAGCTTTTCTTCTCTCCTTTGTGATCCTGTTACTTTCTAATGCTATAATGGTGCTCTACAAAAGAGTCTAGTTCCTGCCTGGCAGGAGTTGAAGTGCTGAGGGTGTGGGGGAGGGAGGTTGGCTACAATGTCTCAATGTGCAGAGCTGCCAGCCCCCCTGTTTCTAAGACTCCTTGTCTTCGAAAAACCAATGGAAGACTTTTCCATTTCTCTCTTTTATCCATGGCAAAAGCATCTAGATTAAACGGATGATAAATAAATGAAACATGGTATATTACTTTGCTTCTTTGAAGCTCATCTCACATACTTGATCTTTTCTTTTAATCAAACCTTACCATCCTTCTTCCTTCACAACTCATTTCAGTGACATTTGGCATCTACCATTTATCCCAACATTTATGGTACCATGCCACTATGTCTATGCATTTTTATAGCTTGTTTTATATACACATATGTGAATATATTAATGAATTATTCAACAAATAGACAGCCAGGATCCAGTTAACAAGCATGTACCCATATGCATGCCTAACACACCTAAACATTTATTGACATTATATTTGTTTGTACATGTATGAATGACAACTCAATCCCAGATTATTGCTTTTTACAAGACTCCTCCAGTACTCATTATGGTAAATTATGAATATATGTTACTAAGCATTACATGACTATGATATTTTATCTCCACATAAGGCAGTCATTTCTCTGTACAAAAATGAGAAACAATACCTTTCTGGCAGCTGAAGATATACTCACGCGTATATATTGGCTGAATAAGGAGTTTGTAACACATCTGTNGATAATCTTAAATCGAGCGCATCCAACCAGAGGGTAGATTAGTTGACGATTGCTTTTTTCTTTTTTTTAAGGTGACTGGAACCAGTGAGGTCGGCTTCAAAAGTTACCCAGTCCTGGTGGCAGAAGTGCCTCCCCACCCTCACTCTCTGCAGAGCAATTCTGATCTGGCGTCTGAGAGGCTCCTGCTGCTGCCAGGCCTGTAGCGGGTACACAGAAATCTACAGAGGAACCGTGGGGAATGTTCGTTTGTTATTTATTTATAAACTCGCAGGGCCACATCATGTAAAATTAAGACCTTTAATGGGCTCCTGCCTCAGTTGCTTGAAGGACGAGCTTTCACCAGCCAAGACCACCCACCGGCTTCCAGGCATCGAGGCTGCGCGCGTTTGCTTTGGGTTGCGAGCTTTGCAGAGTCTACCTGCTAAAGTCTTCCCTGTGCTCTGACGGTCAGCAAAGGTCTGTCCCATCAGAGAGAACATTTTGGAAGAGGAGTCTGAGGCTTTTGTGGCTGAAGAGATAGAGTGACTGCTTTGGAGCATAAATTCCTTTCTGTATCTGGTTAATGAAGAGATTTACTCCAACATTCATTTATTATAAATTGAGGGAGGGGGTGGCTTCTCCCACGAGCCAGCATCCAGAGGGTCCCTTTCCTGTAAGAGTTCATAAATAATCAACGGTGATGATGAAAAGGTTTTGTAAGCATTATCTTTTCCTGTCACAAAAATTCCCTCATGCTTCTGAGGGAAGACCAATATAGTTTGCAGACAAAGATTCAGGAACCAAAATGGCCTTATGAATACAGAGTGGATAGAAGTATTTGGGGACTTTGGAGAAAGAGCTCCTCTGCCATCCGTGTACCTCACTGTTCCCACTTCAGCTACAATTTCAGTCTAATTTTAAAGCATTATTCAAATGCAATTGATGTCTGATGGGGGGCACATCTTAAGTCATTCAACAAACAGTAACACGTGGTAGGTACACAGTCTCCTAAGAGGTCATCGTCCAATGGAAGAGGGGAAGCAAGTGACAGAAAATGAAAAGCCAACTTAAAGTATTACAGTAAGTTGAGGTGGGTGCTGAGTGCTAGGGAAATTCAGCAGAAGGAGAAATTAATACTGCCTGAAGAAATTGGGAAGCATTCATACAAGATGTGACATTTGAGCTTGAAGAATGGATAGGCATTTTCCAAGATGAGAAGAGAAAACAATTCCCTAATTTTTTAGGGACCAGCGTGGACCCAGGTATAATAGCGACTTGCAGTTGAAGGCCTGCCAGATGCCACTGCTGTGTGTAGTGCTTTGCACACCAGGCGGTTCGCGTTAGACATGCTGTCCAGCCCCCTTCCTATAAGAGAGATGCATGATCAGGAGGCCCTGAGAGGTTAAACAATTCTCAAGGTTAAACACCTCTCCAAATCTGTGATTCAAACAGGTCTATCTGCTCCCAAGCTCATGCCCTTTCTTTGACCTTGCAGTGTTCTCCGCTGCCTTTTTGCACAGCTGCGAGGGAATATGATTTGGTGAGGGGGAAGAGTGAAATCTAAGATGACTGTCAGGTGAGAGGGAGGGGGCTAAGGGAGGTCAGGTTGTGGCTGGGTTGTGATGACCCTTAATGCTGCAGGAAGTTTGAGCTTAATCCTATAGGCCGGGAAAAGCCAGTCATTGAAAGTGTGTGTGTGTGTGTGTGTGTGTGTGTGTGTGTGTACTGACCATGTGGCCAGTGAACTGCAGAGGAAGGTGGTGGTGGTGGGTTGAGGGGGAAGGGAGTCCAGTCCATCTCTGACATATGCATCCTCAGTTGCTTCAATTGTGTCCGANGTGTGTGTGTGTGTGTGTGTGTGTGTGTGTGTGTGTACTGACCATGTGGCCAGTGAACTGCAGAGGAAGGTGGTGGTGGTGGGTTGAGGGGGAAGGGAGTCCAGTCCATCTCTGACATATGCATCCTCAGTTGCTTCAATTGTGTCCGATTCTTGGCGACCCTATGGACTGTAGCCCATCAGGCTTATCTGTCCATGGGATTTTCCAGGCAAGAATATTGGAGTGGGGGTGCCATGCCTTTCTCCAGGGAACCTTCCCCACCCAGGGAGCAAACCCATGTCTCCTGTGTCTCCTGCATTGCAAATGGATTCTTTACCACTGAGCCACCAGGGAAACCCATCTATGACAAATAACACAGGCCTAAATGTAGGCATTCCATTAAGAGCAGCGGAAAGAGTTGACTGACTCAGTACATAAGCATATTTAGACTTTGGAGGTACACAGACTTGTAGCTTATCAGCTACAAGGCCTTTTAGGCAAATTATTTGACTTCGCTTCATGTCACAATGCAGGCTTCAGTCTCCTCATATAGAAAAGGGGGATAATAACATCTTCTGCATCAGAATGTTGTAAAGATTAAATAAAGTAATAATCCAGGTGATGCATTTTCCCAGAGCCTGGCTCATTGCACATTCCTAACTACAGAGGAGTGTTACTCTGTGAACACACTGAAGAGCTACTTTATCAGACTATTCATGAGTTACCTATGAAAGCCCTGAATCAATGGGGCTTCAAACACTCTGATGTGTGCAGCGGGGTGGCAGGTAGAATGGAAAAGTCTAGAGTGTTTTCCCAGAGTGAGAACTGGGCCTGGGATCTGTGTAGTGATGCCCGGTGTGGGATGGGAAAGAGGAAATCAAAAGAAACCCGAGAGCAAGCAGTCCTTCCCTAAGGGCACTTGAGATGAACTCAGTGCCCAGGTGAATATTTATGTTGCAATACTGTTACATTTATTTTAATGGTAATAATAAAATCTGCCTTTTTTTCCTCCATTCACTATGATGGTGACTCCATCTATATATGTATGAATCCTGCAGCCACAAAATTAAAAGATGCTTGCTCCTGGGAAGAAAAGCTATGACTATCCTAGACAGAGTATTAAAAAGCAGAGACATCACTTTGCTGACAAAGGTCCATATAGTCAAATCTGTGGTTTTTCCAGTAGTCACGTACACAGATGTGAGAGTCAAACCATAAAAAGGCTCAACACCGAATAATTGATGCTTCTGAACTGTGGAAAAGACTCTTGAGAGTCCCTTGGGCAGCAAGGATATGAAATCAGTCAATCCTAAAGGAAATAAACCCCGAATATTCATTAGAAGGACTGATGCTGAAGTTGAAGCTCCAGTACTTTGGCCACCTGATGCAAAGAGTCAAGTCATTGAAAAAGACCCTGATGCTGGGAAAGATTGAAGGCAAGAAGAGAAGGGGGTGACAGAGGATGAGATGATTGGATGCCATCACTGACTAAATGGACATGAGTTTGAGCAAACTCAGGGAGATAGTGAAGGACAGGGAAGGCTAGCAGGTTGCGGTTCATGGGGTCTCAAAGAGTTGGACACGATTTAGTGATTGGACAACAACTATAAAGTGGATCTATTTAAAGATAAATACATAAAACTCCTAGAAAAGAGTATACGAAACATTCTGTGACATAAATCGTACCAATATTTTCTTAGATCAGCCTCCCAAAAGAATAGAAATAGCAAAAATAACAAGTGGGATCTAACCAAACTTACAAGGGTTTTCACAGCAAAGGAAATCATAAACAAAATGAAAAGACAACCTGCAGAATGGGAGAAAATATTAATAAATGATGTGACCAACCAAGGGCTTGATTTTTTAAATATACAAACAGCTCATGCAACTTGACAACAATGTCAACAATAACAACAAAACCAATTGAAAAATGGACAGCAGACCTAAAGAGACATTTCTCCAAAGAAGAAATACAGATGGCCAACAGGCATAAGAAAAGATGCTCAACTTTGCTAGTCATTAGAGAAATGCAGATCAAAACTACAAGATACCACCTTGCACTGGTCAGAATGGTTATCATCAAACAGTTTACAAATGCTAGAGATTGTCTGGAGTAAAGGGAGGCCTCTTATACTTTAGCGGAAATATAAGTTGGTGCAGCCACTGTGGAAAACAGTATAGAAGTTCCTTAGAAAAGTAAACATAGAATTACCATGGGATCCAGCAATTCCACTCCTGTGCAGATAAAATTATATTATTATGTCCAGATAAAATTATAATTCAAAAATAGAATTCAACAGTGCTGCTTTGAGCATAAGAACATGCATTTCTATGGTCTTAGCAGCACTGTTCACAATAGCCAAGACATGGAAACAGCCGAAATGTCCATCGATGGATGAATGGATAAAGAAGAAGTGGTACATGTATACAATGGAATACTACTCAGCCATGAAAAAGAGTGAAATAATGCCATTTGAAGCAGCATGGATGCAACCAGAGATGATCATACTGACATGTCAGAAAGAGAACAACAAATATCATAAGATAGTACTTCTTTGTGGAATCTAAAATATTGTATAAATAAACCTATCTATGAAAGAGAAACAGATTCACAGACACAGAAAATATCCTCCTGTGGGGGAAGGATAACTTGCGAGTTTGGAATTAGCAGATATAAACTGGTATATATAAAATGGATAAGCAACAAGGTCCTACTGTATAGCAAAGGGAATTACATTTAATATCCTGTGATAAACTATAGTGGAAAAGAATATGAAAAAGAAAGTTTATACATGTATAACTGAGTCACTTTGCTGTATAGAATTTATTAACACAACATTTCAATTCAACTATATGTCTATAAAAAACAAATTAAAAAAAAGATAAATACTAAGTGAATAAGAATGCAAGTACTATGTGGACATAGCAGAAACTGTGGATATGGACTGAAGTTGGGGACACGTGGCTGTAATGGACATGGCCTTCTCCACAGCAGGGACCTGTTTGTTTCACCAAACTATATGCCCTGCTGGTGCCTTGGGAGAACTTGTATTGAGTTTTAGCATCAAGCCTGGTGTACTCTTGTCATCTCTGAGATCATCTCTTGCTCTTTGTATCTTGAAATAGGGGAATTTCTGCTAACAGTGTGAATTCTAAACTCTTGGAGTGCTTAGTATGTACTTGCTGACTTTACATTGAATTCATGAAGGTGGTAGGTGATGCTCTGAATGATATTCAGCAAGGAGTATGAGAAGTGATTAGTGGCACAGATTTCTTTTTTATTTTATCTTATTTGTGTGTGTTTGTGTGTTCACCTAATTTTTTTAATGGAATATAATTACAAAATTGTGTTAGTTTCGGCTATACAACAAAGTGAATCAGTTGTGTGTATACATATACATATCCCCTCCATCTTCAGCCTCCCTCCCACTAATTCTCACCCTTCTTGGTTATCACAGAGCACTGAGCTGAGCTCCCCGTGCTCTAGAGCAGCTTCCTACCAGCTATCAATCAGCTAGTGTATACAAGCCAATCCTAATCTTCCAGTTCCTCCCACCCTCCCCTTCCCCACTGGGGAGCACAGGTTTAGAGTCGCTCCAACCTGAGTTCAAGTCCCTGGCCCACCTGTGAATAGTCATCTAATCTAGGATGATTCACTTAACCACTCCGAGTCTCAGGTTCCTCCTATGTAAAGTAGCGATCTGATAATAATAGAACTGAAGTCACAGGGCTGTTTAAAACACTATATAATATAAATGATGCAAAGTACTTTAGAAAGGGCTTGTCAGAAATATTTAATACATATTTATTAGCATATTAATATCATGCTAGTTATGATCACTGGTAGGTAGTGGATGTTGTATATCCAGTGCAGAGTTTCATGTCTGTTTTGGGGAGAATGCATGGTTTATGCTGGCACTAANTTTCTATGGTCTTAGCAGCACTGTTCACAATAGCCAAGACATGGAAACAGTCGAAATGTCCATCGATGGATGAATGGATAAAGAAGAAGTGGTACATGTATACAATGGAATACTACTCAGCCATGAAAAAGAGTGAAATAATGCCATTTGAAGCAGCATGGATGCAACCAGAGATGATCATACTGACATGTCAGAAAGAGAACAACAAATATCATAAGATAGTACTTCTTTGTGGAATCTAAAATATTGTATAAATAAACCTATCTATGAAAGAGAAACAGATTCACAGACACAGAAAATAGACTTATGGTTGCCAAGGGGAGGGATGCTCCTGTGGGGGAAGGATAACTTGCGAGTTTGGAATTAGCAGATATAAACTGGTATATATAAAATGGATAAGCAACAAGGTCCTACTGTATAGCAAAGGGAATTACATTTAATATCCTGTGATAAACTATAGTGGAAAAGAATATGAAAAAGAAAGTTTATACATGTATAACTGAGTCACTTTGCTGTATAGAATTTATTAACACAACATTTCAATTCAACTATATGTCTATAAAAAACAAATTAAAAAAAAGATAAATACTAAGTGAATAAGAATGCAAGTACTATGTGGACATAGCAGAAACTGTGGATATGGACTGAAGTTGGGGACACGTGGCTGTAATGGACATGGCCTTCTCCACAGCAGGGACCTGTTTGTTTCACCAAACTATATGCCCTGCTGGTGCCTTGGGAGAACTTGTATTGAGTTTTAGCATCAAGCCTGGTGTACTCTTGTCATCTCTGAGATCATCTCTTGCTCTTTGTATCTTGAAATAGGGGAATTTCTGCTAACAGTGTGAATTCTAAACTCTTGGAGTGCTTAGTATGTACTTGCTGACTTTACATTGAATTCATGAAGGTGGTAGGTGATGCTCTGAATGATATTCAGCAAGGAGTATGAGAAGTGATTAGTGGCACAGATTTCTTTTTTATTTTATCTTATTTGTGTGTGTTTGTGTGTTCACCTAATTTTTTTAATGGAATATAATTACAAAATTGTGTTAGTTTCAGCTATACAACAAAGTGAATCAGTTGTATGTATACATATACATATCCCCTCCATCTTCAGCCTCCCTCCCACTAATTCTCACCCTTCTTGGTTATCACAGAGCACTGAGCTGAGCTCCCCGTGCTCTAGAGCAGCTTCCTACCAGCTATCTATCAGCTAGTGTATACAAGCCAATCCTAATCTCCCAGTTCCTCCCACCCTCCCCTTCCCCACTGGGGAGCACAGGTTTAGAGTCGCTCCAACCTGAGTTCAAGTCCCTGGCCCACCTGTGAATAGTCATCTAATCTAGGATGATTCACTTAACCACTCCGAGTCTCAGGTTCCTCCTATGTAAAGTAGCGATCTGATAATAATAGAACTGAAGTCACAGGGCTGTTTAAAACACTATATAATATAAATGATGCAAAGTACTTTAGAAAGGGCTTGTCAGAAATATTTAATACATATTTATTAGCATATTAATATCATGCTAGTTATGATCACTGGTAGGTAGTGGATGTTGTATATCCAGTGCAGAGTTTCATGTCTGTTTTGGGGAGAATGCATGGTTTATGCTGGCACTAAACACTTGCTGAATAAACGGATGAATGAATAAACCTTGGAAGAAGTGAAGTGAGCTGAATTTGCACAATTTGAAGACATTTTGGCATGTATGCTTTAAAAAGCATTACAGTCAAGATGGGCTTCCCTTGTGACTCAGACGGTAAAGAATCTGCCTGCAATGCAGGAGACCTGGGTCAGGAAGATTGGAGGAGGAAATGGCAACCAACTTCAGTATTCTTGCCTGGAAATCCCATGGACAGAATAGCCTGATGGGCTACTCTTGCAAACAGTCAGACACCATTGAATGGCTACACTTTCATTGTCATGTTCAAGATGGCTTGTGTTCACCAAGGCAAAATTCAATGGTCACCCTCCTTTTAAAGGGTGATATAGATTGTCCATATACACATCAGCCAACATTACCTTTGCCTTTTACATCGCCGGAGATATCTCAGGTGAAACCAGGACAAGTGAGGATCCTCATAAGAAAAAAGTCGCTTGGGGCACTACAGGACTTGATAACTAAAGCTCACATGATATTATAATTCCAGAGTCTGAGAGGCTGAATTATTGGACTCACTAAAGAAATGCAATAATGTCCTCTAAATATCTTGCCTCAAGAATCACATTGCTCATAGAATTTGAAGTGCTTTTTGACCAAAACGACCTGAGGTTCTGCTCAGCTTGACTAACCTCTGGACAGGCTTCTTCTTGGCACTAGGTCCCTGACCTCTCTTTTCTCGTAGCATTTAGAAAACTTGTAAATTCTTTCTCTTCTTCTTGGAGACATAAATCTTCTGCAACCCAGAAAAGCCTTTATCAAGGACTTAAGATCTATCCCTTGGAAATCACTGAGGGAAGATAGCACCCCTATCTCCAGTCTCTGTGAGAAGGTGGATGCCTAACTTCAGTAAGGGTCAATTAGCAAATGCAGATGGCCTAATCATTGACCAGCCTTCCCCCTAAAGGTCCTCCAGTGCTTTTCTTTTAAATATTTCTGTGTTTATTTCTTTGTCTGTGCTGGGCCCTAGTTGCAGCATGTGGAATCTAGCTCCCTGACCAGGGTTCAAGCCCAAGCATCCTGCATTGGGAGTGCAGTCTTATCCACTGGGCCACCAGGGAAGCTGCTCCTCCAGTACCTTTCTATTAGTCCAGTTCAGGGTTCAAAAACTCCTCGCACGTTTTATTTCAGTGGAGTTGACTTCAATTTTTCTCCTATTGTAAGAATCTTGAATAAAGTCATCCTTGCCATTTATAACAAGGGCTGGTACAACTTTTTATTATAANGTCCAGTTCAGGGTTCAAAAACTCCTCGCACGTTTTATTTCAGTGGAGTTGACTTCAATTTTTCTCCTATTGTAAGAATCTTGAATAAAGTCATCCTTGCCATTTATAACAAGGGCTGGTACAACTTTTTATTATAATTTCATGAATTAAACAGGAGAGGTGAAGACTCACCCTGTGTATTTACTGGCTGGCATTCAATTTGGCATGATACTGACCACAATCAATCAGGTAGATCTAATAATGCCCTAAGTTTTCTAATGCTGGAGTTCATGGTGTATTATAAATAGAGTGTGGATTGCTTGGTCTTAAGCCACCCTGAATATAATGGGGACAGACTTTGGGCTGAAGCCCTGGCACTGGAAATGCAGCTGATACAGAATTAATGCCGCTCAACTTGTTCGGTAAGGGCTCAACTAATATGCTGATTTTTAAAAAGCACGCTGCTCTGAAAGAGTTAAATTGAAACTTGGATTGTCTGACCTGAAACTAAAGGCAGGAAGTTTTGGGTGTCTTTGCTCAGTTGAGATCAGGGAATTATGGAAAGCAGTTAGATAACGAATTTTACTAATTTATTTCATCATATTATTCAGTTCCAACTGCCTGCTGAAATAAGTTTCTTACTGAGTTACAGTTGACATAAAACCTTATATTAGTTTTGGGAGAATATCATATTATTCTGGATTCAGGCTGGAGGCAAGGAGAGGGAGGGATGGATTCTATGTTGACCATAGGCACCCTGAGAGCACATAGAAAGTGTACTTAGAGGGCGTAGCCTGGGACCAGGCAGTATGGCATGTACCTGATAAAGCCATTTCACCAGGATAGTGCGATAGACCTTCCAACCTTGATGTTTACTCGGCTGGCCTCTGAGCCAGTGTTGATCAGCACGCCCCACGTGGGCCATGCCCACTGACCTGAATTCTGTTGGTAGGATGGAATTCAGCTGCCAGGCACAGTCTTTCCTTTGCTCTTTTTGTTCCTTTCTTGTCATCCTCAGCAGTCCCACTTCTATAACACATACCTCTGTCTTCTTTCTCCTTAGACTCTGGTGATCTTTAGTTGTCACATTGAAAAACAGCTGCTCTGTGCGGTATCAGTTGGCCATCCCTGCTGAGAAAGAATTCACCAGTTTTAGACTCCATGATCGGTTCTCTCCTTTTATGGACAGGCAGGCTTGGTTGCAGTTCTGCAGGTCTAGTTGAAACGCTTCACGCCCTGGGCATGTTGAGAAGGGGAATTCTTTGTGACAGCTGGAAAGCAGGGCTTGAACTGGTGCTTACAGTATTTCAACATTTTGCGGCACTTTTTCAGTTCAGATCAAATGATGGTTGTTGCTGCTGCTGCTGCTGCTGCTGCTGCTAAGTTGCTTCATTCGTGTCCGACTCTGTGCGACCCCACAGACGGCAGCCCATTGGGCTCCGTCATCCCTGGGATTCTCCAGGCAAGAACACTGGAGTGGGTTGCCATTTCCTTCTCCAATGCATGAAAGTGAAAAGTGAAAGTGAAGTCGCTCAGTTGTGTCTGACTCAGCGACCCCATGGACTGCAGCCTACCAGGCTCCTCCATCCATGGGAGTTTCCAGGCAAGAGTACTGGAGTGGGATGCCATTGCCTTCTCTGATGATGGTTGTTAGGTGTCTTTAACTTGATGACTAGGTGGTTAAAAGAAAAAGGAATGAGTCAGCACTTTCATAAAATAAAATTTCACCAGTGAATGCTGATTTTTTTTTTTTAAAACTATGATGGATACTGTTAGTTCAAAGTGCTATGTTGGAGCAAACTCTGCCTCTACTGATGAAGCCACAATTGAAGAATGCGTAACTGTGCATGTTTCTATTAGAGGTAGATGGTAATTCCATGAGTAGGGCTGTTGAGAATTAGAAGTTTGATGGGCTCTCAGCTGTCTCAGTCAGTGACCTATGCTCAAGTGGAAAAAAGTTATAGTCTTTGGTTATGATGTGATCAGTGCCCACTTCTTCAGCCTTATTGGTCAGTGTTCCCCTGCTTGAATCCACCTTCTTCTCTGTTTAATCTAAGCAAACACCATCTCCCCTGGGGTCCCTCCTATGTGGTCCCAGAACACTCTGTGTGTGAGTCTGTGTTAGCACTGAGAGCGCCATATTGCAATTACATATGTACTGTCTTTATGGTGAGGTAAAGATTGTAGACTTTTAACTCTCTTGAGAGCAAGGGTTTGTATCTTATTTATCTTTAAATCCTCGGAAACTAGCACCATCCCTGTTTTAAGCTTAGCACTGGGTGATTCCATTTTTTAAGGATTAATGGATATGATTATTTTTAGTTCAACAACAGATTTGTATAAAGGCTTTAATAATATTTTGGACATCTAATGAACAAGTATTCAAAATTAAAATATTTCTATCATAACTTTTTAAAAGCACAATATTTTTGTAAAATAGAGAAAAGAAAAATAATCACCCATGTTCCCAGTTTTCTTCTTTGAACATTATTTTAAACTCTTTACCAGAAGTGATTTAGGATAGTTCATCAAATTTGCTTTCCCACTGGAACTGGAAATGCTTTAAATATAGAATAGATTTGGAAAGAAGTGTTATGTTTGCCATTCTTAGTCTTCCCATTAGAAACATGATTGTTCCCACCAGTTATGTCAAGTCTTTATTTTTCTTCTAAGATCTCTAGGAGTTTTCTTCACTGAGTTTACTCTAAGGTTATTATATTGTTTTTCAGAGTTTTGAGTTCTAATTAAAAATATCATAGCAATGGCAAGAATGTGAGGAAAAGGAAACCCTTGCACACTGCTGGTAGGAATGTAAAAGGGTGCAGCTATTATGGAAAGCAGCACAGAGGTTCCTCAAAGAATTAAAAGTGAACCACGATATAATCCAGAAATCCTACTTTTGGGTGTTTACTCAAAAAATTGAAATCTGGGTCTTGAAGAGATATCTGCACTCCCATGTTCATCACAGCATTAGTCATTAACAGACAAGCTGTGGAAGCAACTTAAATGTCCATTGACAGAAGAATGAGTAAAGAAAATATGGTAGAAACCTACAATAGAATGTTATTCAACCTTAAAAAAGAAAGAAATCCTGCCAAATGCAAAAACATGGGTGAGCCGAAAGGACACTGTGCTAAGTGAAATAAGCCAGTCACAGAAGGACAAATACTATGTGATTCTGCTTGTATGTGGAATCTAAAGTGGTCAAACCCATAGAAACAGAGAGTGGAATAGTGGTTGCCAGGGGCTGGGGGGAGAGGGAAAAAGGGAGCTTCAGTTACAAAAAATGAATGCGTTCTAGGGGTCTATTATACAACAGTTGTGCCTGTAGTTAACGATGGAATATTGTAAACTTATTAATTTGTAGAGAGGATAGATCTCATGGTAGATGTTCTTACCACAAAACAAATCAGAAAGCCAAGTTCAGGAGGGTTCCTAGAATATATTCAGTACTTGTCTAATCCTGAATAGCTCTACATAGCTTCCTAACATACGAGTGAGGCAATGACATAGCAGAATTTCCAAGTTCCATGTCCTTATCTGTAAAACAAACATACAAACAAACAAGCAAATAAGCAAGCAGGATACTAGGACAATACTAAAAAAAGAAAAAAGAAACAAAATCATGGCCTTAAATGTTCAGCACTTTGGTCCTGCCAATCTAGCTATTAAAGTACAAAGTCTTTCACCGTTCCCTCACCTCCTCAGTCTCGTCTCCTTATGGAAGTGACAGGACTCCAGAGGAGAGTGGGAAAGCTGTTAGAATTTACATAGCTGAACTCTTGTTCTTTTATCCCTATAGAAGGAAATGCAACCCACTCAACTATTCTTACCTGGACAATCCCACAGACAGAGGAGCCTGGCAGGCTACAGTCCACGGGGTCGCAAAGAGTTGGACACAACTGAGCAACTAACTCTTTCATTACCACTCTGTTCAATATAGGTTGGAGACCAGTATCAGTGCATGAGACTCTTTTATCCTTCTCCTGGCTTGTCCTAAAGAGGAAGAGAAGGGTCGACAAGTTGGAGAGTCTCATGGGAGAAGGAAGAAGTGACCTCTATTGTTTACATCACTGGAAAACAATAATGGATGAAGATGGAGCAGAAAGTTTGTGTCTCCGTTTTGATAGTTACTCTATTTTTTTTTTCCTCTAGAACTTTCTACTGTGTATAGATCTGATTCTTTTTTTTAAAGGAAGGATTCACTCCACTAAACAGATTCCATTTCTCAGGCAAGTGCAGGCATTGCTGTTAAATCTTAATTTTCTGAAAAGATCTTAAGGAGTTATAATTTAATTTAGGCATGTTTTTCTGATGAAACTGCTTAACCTAGCCTAAATGTCCAATCTCAGAACCATGAGCAAATAAATAGCTATAGTTTTAAGTCACTTGGATTTGTTGTATCTTCTTATCCAGCAATAGCTAACTGATACACTGTATTTTCAGTAAATTCCATAATCAATGAAAAGAAGAAAAAGACAGTACATGGAAACTGGTAGTCATTTAATAAATGTTTGTTGAATAAATAATTGCCTGCGTGAACAAATGAGTGAATAAATGCAAGAAACAGAGTCATATTTTTTCTTAGTCAATTTCAGGCTTAACAAAGCTCATTTTGGTACCTGGAATGTTGATTTTCTTCTCCACTGCTGTGTCCCCCAATACATATCTCTCTAATAACAGCAGTTACATTGAGTTGTAGACATTCATGTGTGTGTTTCATTAGATTATGTGCAATTTGAGACCCTGGACTGTTTACTCATTAACTCTGTATCCTTAATTCACATATGCTCAATGCACCCAAAATGTTGATTCTTTAGGATTTTAAAATTGTATATGAAGTTTTGATTTCTGAAAACTTCATGACAGCCCTATCAGTATCAGTGGTTCTAAATCATGGCTGAAGATTAAAATAATTTGAAAGGTTTAAAAAAAACCTTAGTGTCCAGCTTTAGGCCAACTCAGCCGTAGGACTAGGCAATGCTGATGTGCAGCCCATGTGAGAACCTGAGTTCAAATGTCCTCAAATCTTATCAGTATTAGCACTGGGAAATGACCCTCTCCAGCAATGAGAATCTATTAAGAAACAATTTGAAATCACTAAATATTCTAATTTTCAGAGTTAAGGTATGAGTAATAACTGAAGTGTTAAATACTATGATGTGAATGCATGAATTTGTGTAAAGGATACAGGGAAACTCACAAAATCTTATTATTGGTTATTTGGCATGAAATTTTNAATTTGAAATCACTAAATATTCTAATTTTCAGAGTTAAGGTATGAGTAATAACTGAAGTGTTAAATACTATGATGTGAATGCATGAATTTGTGTAAAGGATACAGGGAAACTCACAAAATCTTATTATTGGTTATTTGGCATGAAATTTTCTATCTTTTAATTTTTCCTTTATTTTTTAAAGTTAAAACTATAAAATACTTCTTGTGATTTAAATTTTTCAGACAAACGCCAATTTAAGTTCTCCATTTTCAGTCAAGTGTTTTAAGATATTCTAATGTTTACTCTTTAGTGTTGATTTTGAACATTTAAAATTGGTTCATTTTAAAAATTTTTGTTCAACAATAGCTCCTTTAGAACAAATCCCTCAAGATTGCCTCTCACATGAATATTTATACCCTAAGATCTCAATTTGACAACATTAAGCTTTGTATTCTTATTTCTTAAACAACCAAAACATACTTATAGATTGATTTTAATGCCCTTTCTTTTCTCCATCTGAATACATGATGATTAAAAGTTCACAGCCTTGGTTACATTACATAATTTGAGAAATAATCAACAATGTCCCTGGTGATTAAATATTCAAGTTTGCAATTATTTTGTAACTTTTGTTCTGCTCTTCGCTCACTCTAAAAATTATCATAAAATTTTGAAAGATGTCCTCAGTGTAGAATATGTCCATAAAATATTAAATATTCAATTTTCCTCTATCATGGCTTGAAAAATTCATAATTACATGATGATCCACATAATAACTCATTCTGAAAAGTCATATATGGCACTCCCTCTGTGACTGAGTTAATAATTTACTGCTGTGTGGGATTTTCACTCTGCACTGTTAGTCTTGGGAACATTTATTAAGCAAATGTTCATTTGCAAAGATCAGGATGTGAATGAAGAGGGTAAGAATTTAATGAGGAGTGACAGACAGGTGAACTGATTCCATATAGAACTTTAGTACAAGGGAAAGCAAAGAGCTTTATCTTTCATTGCCTCGATAGACACCTGAAATGAAATATAGGAGACAGAGGGCAGGAGAAAAAAAATGATGCTCTCCTGCAGGGGCCAACGGGGGGATAAATCAAGGGAAGCGAGGAATACAATTCAGGCCATTTGCAAAGATGCCATGGGATGTGATGTTCTGAGCTTATATAGAAGAGAGGATGCTGACTTTTTATTTTAAAAGCACCAAATGCTGCCAAAGAGAATATTTCACATCTCTTTTTTCTTTTGGTATTCCAAATTTTTATTGGCAATAGCTTGAGTGACCAAACTATGCAACTGAATGATGAGTAGACAGAAGGAAGCTTCCTCCAGATTGGTTATTTTAGGGCTTAGGATTGCTTACAGAGACTTTTTGGGGAAACTATGTTCCTTAAATAAAGGTCTAAAATTTTTATATGATGCCTAGGAATACACCTTAGAAATGAATAATCCATATTTTTTATGTGGGCCAGTTCTGTAGAGATATAAGCAATGTGAATAATTTGATTCATTAAATAATTGCATCTCTTGGAACTGTGATTTCACCTTTCCATGTTGTCTGGGGCAGATTTTGGGTTATTCACAACAGCGATGAATTACCAGGAAGAGTCATCAGATGGAACCAAGAAGAAAAATGGCCCTGCTACTTTATTATTACATTAATTTCTGATGCACACCATGGTTTCAGAGAAGGGGTAAAGAATGCATACAGAGATAAATTTTCTGCCATCTTAAATTCTATTTTGGGCTTCCCTTGTGGTTCAGTTTGTAAAGAATCCACCTGCAACGCAGGAGACCTGGGTTTGATCCCTGGGTTGGGAAGATCCCCTGGAGAAGGGAAAGGCTACCCACTCTAGTATTCTGGCCTAGAGAATCCCATGGACTGTTAGGGGTGTTTGGGATATGGTGAGGGCTAAGTAAATACATAAATGGAAAAGTTAAAATAAACTGACAACAAAAAATAAGAACACACATGGATTTGAAATTTGTTGAAGATTTATCTGAAGTCACCATTTCTCATATTGTCATGCTTCAGTATTTTCATCTATAATGATAAGTTATGAAAACCAGAGGCAACCACCGAGGAGGATGTAAAGAGAGAATCAAGTTTTGTTGATTGGAGGAGATAGATTTAATTTGGTTTGTCTCCCCTTCAAAGCAGAGGTTACATTTGCCATCTTTGACAGTGTTGAACTTTGCCTCGGTCCTGTGTTCCTGAAAAATAATGGAGGTGAAGATATATACCAGTATATAAAGACCCTGGTTCAAATCCTGGTTTGCCTTTGGTTGACTATGTGGTCTTAGACATCTCATAACAACTCTGATGGTTTCCTCACATGGGAAAATGTGTATCGTAGATTAGGGAATCTTTTTAGAGCTCCTACAACTCTAAAATTCCATGGATAGAGAATGATGCTAGTGTTTCCTTACAGATTGATAGAGACAATTCTAAAATCCTTTTTTTCCCCACCTCATTTATTTTGAGGGGAACATGTATTGATAGCCCTTTAGGTTTAATGTTTTGCCTTAAATTTTTTATCTAGATGAAGAGGCTATGGATTATTGAATTTCAGCATTTATTCTGAGAGCAAGCCAGAAATAGTTGTGCTGAAAAGTATTCTTTGAACTTCATTTTATTACCTGGAGATGTTTGGCACTTTGACCAATAATAAATACCAGAGAATTCCTTCATGTGCAGTTCCCCAGGGCTGTATTAAAAAATCAAAACTGTTTTCTATTGAAGAATAGCCAATTAACAATGCTGTGATAATTTTCCATGGACAGCAAAGGGACTCGGCCGTATGGATTCAGGTATCCATTTCCCCCTAAACTCTCCTCCCATCTAGGCTGCCACATAGCATTGAGCAGAGTTCCCTGTGTTATACAATAAGACCTTGCTGATTATCTATTTGAAATATAGCCATGTTAGGGAGTTTGGGATTGTAGGGCTTTAGATTTAGATAAGGGCCTGGATGAAATACCAAGATGTCTTGCTTTCAAATTTCCAGCCACTTGGAAGAAATGTGTCTTCGGTGTTCTCTTCATGGAGATGCAAGTAGAAGCTGTTCTTAACTCGTGTTCAGTGAGGAATCACTAGAATATTTTTTTAAGATATAAAGAAATGCTTGGGTTCTGGTTTTAACGTAGGCCCAGCTATTAAAACCAGGTTCCTCCCATTTTATAAATAGAGAATAAGAATTATTGCAGTAGCATATTTTACAGGCATTTTGAATGAGACAGAGAGTCTGAGTTCCATTTTGCATGCCCTAGTAGAATGACATATATGATTGTTACAGTCTATGTATACTTACATAAGAGAAAAGTATTTAATAATATTTATTTAAGAATCAAAATGCATCTAGTCTTTTCTCTCTAATCTCCTGTATTTATCCTCATTTTTGTTCTCAGCCCTCACTTTCAAAACATAAATTTTAGCTCGTCCTTGCTGAAACTCATGCTGCATTTATTGGTCAATTTACTCTTGTTTGCTACAACAAAGTCACCATCTCAAGGCTTAATTTTCATGTCAGATAGGGACCAGAAAAGGATTTATAACCAAGTTCTTTAAATCCTAATAAGTCAATTTCCTCATCAAAAATATTAGTTACCAAGGTCTTAATGAGGTCACTTTCAAATGCCAGGCAGAAATACAGTATTCAATGATCTATTGTAAGTAATTCCTCTAAGTATAAATTTTAAGATCAAGTAATGCAGAATTTTAATTAGAGCATTGAAGAACCTCAAGCTGATTGTATCTCTACTTAATAATAATGATTAAAACATTAACAACAAAAACAGTGAGTGTTGGAGAAAATTCTTTCTAGACATCAAATGCAATGAGTTCCTGATTAATATACATTCTTGTGTGGTAACACCCAAAACATGCATATGTGAATACAGACACCCCTACATTTATATCATTAAAAGTTGCCAACAAAGTATAAGATTTTTGTAACTGCAATGAAAATATTTTGTAGGATATGTAAACTGGAGGCTCCACTGAGTTGCTCTAAAATTATTTGGTTAAAGGGTAAATACACCTTGTACATCATAATGAAAGTCTTATAGGTAGGGGTAGAGATTAACACTTCAGGCTGTCTAAGAATATTAATAAAATTCAATATATTTTCTAAAAGGTATAATTTATATTTTGTGGAAATGAGACCCCTTTCTAATAAAATTCTTCTGTCCTTCATTCTGTTCATATAATTCTGCTATAAATCATCCTGTAGGAATATTTTCCCCCTAAATATTCATCTCAGGGAGAACCTATTTAAATAAGCCCTCTTAGCAAGATCTTTCAGAATTAAAATTACACCACGAGCGATACTTCATCCAATATGTTTCCTCCTATAAAATTTTCTTATGCCTCAAATAATATTTTTGTTGAATTACATTATGTTCACATGGTCGATCTGAGGTGACTTTGATAGGAAAGAAACTGTGGTAAAAGAGCAACAAATTATTTCCGCCTTTTAAATTGCACCTTCTCTGAGTCCCTGCCGCGGCAGCTCCTTTCTGCTCCCCCATCTACATATATAGTGAGAAAAACCTCAGGGCACCATTCTCAGCTTCACCACAAAGAAAGAATAAGAAGGAAGAAAAATGGCTGCTGGATATACTAGGTTTCCTTGGTCTCTGATAAACTAGAACATTACGCACTTTCACAGTCATCCAAAGCTAATTTTACCCCTACTTTCTGCTAGTCATTACACTAAAATCTTTTATTTAGTTCTGATAGGAACACAGTAAGTAATTGGATTTCTTAGGATGTGAGGAGATAGACGTGTCAGGCATACCTACGTACACACACACACAGAGGTGTGTGCACACACACAATACATTAATGTCAGAACCTACACAAGGTCTCATACTGGGGGTTGCCCCTTGAAAATATTACAGGAAGTTTCTGTGAATCAGACAGACTGACTCCTCTGGGCTTTGAGGAGCTTTTGATGAGGGTAATTAGCAAATCTCCTGCTTTTGTACATCATTAAGTGCTTGACAAATGAATATTCACATGTTTTATTTCATCTAATTTCCATATGGAAACTGAGGTTTAGTCAGGTGAAGTGACTCCTTAAGATTACACAAGTCTTGGAGATATTTTNATTAAAGTCTGACAGTTTCCACTGTTTCCCCATCTATTTGCCATGAAGTGATGGGACCAGATGCCATGATCTTAGTTTTCTGAATGTTGAGCTTAAGCCAACTTTTTCACTCTCCTCTTTCACTTTCATCAAGAGGCTTTTTAGTTCCTCTTCACTTTCTGCTATAAGATATGCAGTCATCTGCATATCTGAAGTTATTGATATTTCTCCCGGAAATCTTGATTCCAGCTTGTGCTTCTTTCAGCACCTAAGACTTACACACAAATAAGACTTACTAAATACCAAGTGTTAGGTACTTAAAAACCTAAATGAATGAACAAGTTACTTATAAACATGGAATACAAAGATGTAGGGGATAAACTGAGTCTTACTGAAAGATCCATGAAACAAATATTGATTAAGGAAAATTTTGCTTGATCCATGATCATCTTGCTTCTAAAGGCCCTGTTTCATTTTCTCATAGATTCATCAGGGACATAGGATCTCAAGAAAACTAAGAAATGTTTAAGTGTTACAAAGAATAAAAGAGCCAGGAAGCATTAATCTGAGACATGATTACCTAACGCAAAAGTAGAAGATTTTAAAATACTTTATTTTCTATTTTACATAAATTAAGATCTAACTTTCCTCAATATTTTCAACCTTTTATTTTTCATATAATTCTAAACACTATGGACATTCAGTTTCTATCATTTATACGGTATATAAAATTGTCTCTTTAAGGAAAAATCTTAGGTTTTTAAATAGAATTTTTTAAATTGTCTCATTCATTCAACAAAATTATTTATTGAGTTCCTCTACCAGAAACTAGGTCAAGTTAGGAAAACAAATGAAAACACATAGTTCCTGTCCCCAAGGAGCTTTTAAAATCCTCAACATTTAATCTTTTCATAGCTTTTCAACATTTACTAAATCAGAGCAGAAAAAAAAAGCCTTTAAAGTAGACAAAGTGAGATTTGAGTCCTGGCTTTATTAAGGGGTAAAGGTAAGCAAGTCACTTATCCCCTCTAAGCACTGATCTCATCCTCTGTAAAATGAGGATAATATCATCCACCCTGAAGTGTTGCTGTAGTGTCAAGTATAGGCCTGATCTAAAGATAATTTATTATATTATTTCTCATTTCTAAACAATCACTGAAAAACTCTGACCACTTATACTAATAATGAATATCCCATCTTTCCAAAAATGCTATCTGAACTACATTATATATGCAGATAGGCATGCAAGAGAAGCACACATTTAACCTGATTCTATACACCTCATGTCATCTTACAAATATCTAATGTATCTCCAATTAATAAAAAGTCAAAATCCACTTGGAAGAAATAACATCAAATCTGTACAACGTTAAAGAGCCTCCCAAATAAATATGCTGTTTCTTCTCAAGCATACTTGGCTTAGTTAAGGACTTTCATAGACCCAGCTTAGGTTAATCAAGAAACTACTTCTTAAGGCTGGAGTTCCTAGACTTTAACCTCAGAGGCTCAGATGTTGCCCTAAAGGGTAGTTCTAAGAACTGAGATTCCCCTTTCTGAAAAAGAACAGCATCCATGAAAGTTTTTAGAGCAATAGTGACTGACTTGTTAAAAATACTTAAGAAAAGAGCAAATCATCTTTTGAACCAAGTATAACCCTTCCATGAAACTTTCCTGTAATAAATAGGCACCTGACTTCCAACCCAGTGTTCTGTTCACAACAGCAAGCTTCCACTTCTATTCTAATAAAGGAATAGTTTATGCATGCTAATACAAAAGAAAAATAGCTTTGAAAATGTGTTTCAGTTATTACTTAGTGGGCTCTCAATAAATAAAATTTTAGACAATGTGAAGAAAATCACAAGGATATTATTCTAAAAACTAAATAAGCATTACCAGCTTTCTTGAATTGGAGGAACATAAAAAATTTCTGTGACCGCTTTTAAGTGACTTTTTAAAAAAAGTTTCTAAAACAAAGCAAGCAAATCAACAAACTTAGAGCTGAAAGAACTGATGATTTATCTGCCACCAAACGCTGGAATCCAATCCCAATCCCCATCCAATCCCAAAGAAAGGCAATGCCAAAGAAAGTTCAAACTACTGCACAATTGCACTCATCTAACATGCTAGCTAAGTAATGCTCAAAATCCTCCAAGCCAGGTTTCAATAGTAAGTGAATCGTGAACTTCCAGATGTTCAAGCTGGATTTAGAAAAGGCAGAGAACTAGATATCAAATTGCCAACATCCGCTGGATCATTGAAAAAGCAAGAGTTACAGAAAAATATCTACTTCTGCTTTATTGACTACACCAAAGCCTTGGACTGTGTGGATCACAACAAAATGTGGAAAAGTCTTAAAGAGATGGGAATACCAGACCACTTGACCTGCCTCCTGAGAAGGAACAGTTAGAACTGGACGGAACAACAGACTGGTTCCAAATAGGAAAAGGAGTAGGTCAAGGCTGTATATTGTCACCCTGCTTATTTAACTTCTATGCAGAGTACATCATGAGACATGCTGGGCTTGAAGAAGCACAAGCTGGAATCAAGATTGCCGGGAGAAATATCAACAACCTCAGATATGCAGATGATACCACCCTTATGGCAGAAAGCTAAGAAGAACTAAAGAGCCTCTTGATGAAAGTGAAAGAGGAGAGTGAAAAAGTTGGCTTAAAACTCAACATTCAGAAAACGAAGATCATGGCATTTGGTCCCATCACTTCATGGAAAATAGATGGGGAAACAATGGAAACAGCGAGAGACTTTATTTTGGGGAGCTCCAAAATCACTGCAGATGGTGACTGCAGCCATGAAATTAAAAAACGCTTGCTCCTTGGAAGAAAAGCTATGACAAACCTAGACAGCATATTGAAAAGCAGAGACATCAGTTTGCTGACAAAGGTCCATCTAGTCAAAGCTNCTGGGAGGTCTTTTCTTCTGACTCAAGGCTGCCACAGTCTTCCAGGCAGGGGAGCCTTTAAGCGTCCTGGTCACATAGAGGAAGCTTTTCTTCTCTCCTTTGTGATCCTGTTACTTTCTAATGCTATAATGGTGCTCTACAAAAGAGTCTAGTTCCTGCCTGGCAGGAGTTGAAGTGCTGAGGGTGTGGGGGAGGGAGGTTGGCTACAATGTCTCAATGTGCAGAGCTGCCAGCCCCCCTGTTTCTAAGACTCCTTGTCTTCGAAAAACCAATGGAAGACTTTTCCATTTCTCTCTTTTATCCATGGCAAAAGCATCTAGATTAAACGGATGATAAATAAATGAAACATGGTATATTACTTTGCTTCTTTGAAGCTCATCTCACATACTTGATCTTTTCTTTTAATCAAACCTTACCATCCTTCTTCCTTCACAACTCATTTCAGTGACATTTGGCATCTACCATTTATCCCAACATTTATGGTACCATGCCACTATGTCTATGCATTTTTATAGCTTGTTTTATATACACATATGTGAATATATTAATGAATTATTCAACAAATAGACAGCCAGGATCCAGTTAACAAGCATGTACCCATATGCATGCCTAACACACCTAAACATTTATTGACATTATATTTGTTTGTACATGTATGAATGACAACTCAATCCCAGATTATTGCTTTTTACAAGACTCCTCCAGTACTCATTATGGTAAATTATGAATATATGTTACTAAGCATTACATGACTATGATATTTTATCTCCACATAAGGCAGTCATTTCTCTGTACAAAAATGAGAAACAATACCTTTCTGGCAGCTGAAGATATACTCACGCGTATATATTGGCTGAATAAGGAGTTTGTAACACATCTGTGTTTCCCTGATAGCTCAGTTGGTAAAGAATCCACCTGCAATGCAGGAGACCCTGGTTTGATTCCTGGGTCGAAAAGATCTGCTAGAAAACGGATAGGCTACCCACTCCAGTATTCTTGGGCTTCCCTTGTGGCTCAGCTGGTAAAGAATCTGCCTGCGATGTGGGAGACCTGGGTTTGATCCCTGGGTTGGGAAGATCATCTGGAGCAAAGGAAAGGCTACCTACTCCAGTATTCTGGCCTGGAGAATTCCATGGACTGTAGAGTCCAAGGGATTGCAAAGACTATTGATTGTAAAATCAATATTTAACAAATATTGATTAAATGTTGATTACACTCAGAGTACCATTAATCTTATGGGGAGCTATAAAAGTATATAGTATGATATTATCTATTCATGTACATATTTGTTTACAAATAGTTGGTTGTTGTTGCCAGTGGTTTCAGTAAGAAGTAACGGAAGCAGCTTTAAATAAAACACACATATAAGGCATTTATTCTTTATTTCAGCAAATATTTATCGAGAGCCCCCTATGGAGTAGCTTCCCTGGTGGCTCAGCTGGTAAAGAATCTGCCTGCAATGCAGGAGACCTGGCTTCAATCCCTGGGTCGGGAAGATCTCCTGGAGAAGGGCATGACTACCCATTCCAGCATTCTTGCCTGGAGAGTTCCATAAACAGAGGAGTCTAGTGGGCTACAGTCCATGGGATCATGAAGAATTGGGCAGGACTGAAGTGACTTAGCCTACACTTACGCACACTGGTGAAGTCTAGGACTTCCCTGGTGGTCTAGTGGTTAAGACTCCATGCGCCTTGTGCAGGGAATATGGGTTCAATTCCTGGTCTGGGAACTAGAATTCTGCATGATGCATGGTGCAGCCAAAAAAGAAATGCCCAATCCTAAATTATCTTTTATACAGACACTCAAGTGTTAGTATTTAGAGTTGAGAATTTTAAAAAGGAAAAAATAAAACTAACATTTGTGGGGTATCTAGCAAGTGCTTGGTACCATGATAAGCTGTTTTTGCCCCCACCCCTCAGTGGGCAATTTACTGCTTATATCTTGCCCTGAGAGATGGGCAGGTATTATTATTTCTACTTTACAAGAAAGACAGGTGACATTCAGTTGCTAGCCCAGGGTCACACACCGATATGCTGGGTTTGAAACCCGGTTCATTTTCTTCCGAAGCCCGTGCACTGTTAGCAGTACCCCGTTTCTATATATTAAGAACAAAGAAAAATTCACATTTCCAGCGCCACACAGAAATGTATCTAGCTTTCTTTATTCTTTGTATAGCTCAAGAATTCTGTTTCTCTGAGGGAGGACAGGCATAATAACTTGAATGGACACATCCTAGCCCAGACACACAGTTTTCCTGAAGGGCTGTTTTCTCCCACTGAACCACACGCAGCTATTAGTCTAAGCTTTCTTATTCAAATCCTTAGGGATTCGTAAGGTAGAAAGTCTTCCACATGGCTGCATCTCTGCTGCTTATTTTTAGTTGAGCACTGTTGTTGGGAGGATATTTTTACAATTTCTCTTCCACGGCATTGTGTGCCTTGAAAACAAAATTGTTTCTGTCCTGGAAAACCTTTGGAGAGTCTTTGAGTGTTGCTTATTTCACGATCTGAGTTCAATTATTCTGATTGAGTTTACTGATGACTCTGATCAAAGAAAAAGTTGTTTTTTTTTTTCCTAAATTTATTTACTAGTTGTTTGGTTTACTGAAATGGTCATGATTAGCAGTATTTTCCAGCAGGATTTCTATGGAGAAGAACCGGGGGTTTGTCTGTTCATTGGATTTCTGGGGATGAGATATTTGGTAATGTCTGCAGTAACATTATAGTATAGATAGATCAGCATTTTTCCTTCAAACAAAAAGTATATACATACTTATGGTGGAAAAAGCAATTATACTGCACCCATACAGCAGATATCTATATTTGCATTAGCAGTCCTTATCACTGGGACTTTCCCTAATCAACACGTATGACCATTTGATAATACTGTTACATTTAACTAGTGTTTTGGTTTACTTATTCAAAAATACTGAATGGCTTAATCAAAAAATGCAATAAAAGATAAAAACTGTATACTCTACACTTACATAAGCATGCACACATCCTCTTTCTTTGAGGTTTTACCTCATCATCACTAATGACCAGATTGACGATTATAGTTCAAATGAACTAATATTTGCATATGCATGATCAAATCAGTTGTTCGGTTTGAGGCCCTGACCATATAGATACTTTTGAGAAGCATAAGCTTCTCTCTAAGGGTCTGTAGCTTCAGATCTACATGAGGAATGAATAGGTCTTATTCAAGAAAATATTCTTAACTGAGGTTTCTTGAGTTTAATTATTTTCTAAATGGGACACAAGGAAAAAAGTAAGGACTTCTGTTTTGTCCTGCTCATGATTTCCTCTGTTGTTTTATGAAGCTCATACTGCTTATATATCTCTATTTTTTTCCATTTACAGAACTTGGAAACAGAAAGCTGTTTCATGCAGTTGCTGTAAAGAGTAATTCCACTAATTATTATGAGTTTGCATATGGACAGTGTGAAATGATGTTTGGTTATAAAATGCCAAGGATTCCTCTTTGGTAATTTGTAAATAAAAGTGCTGGGACCAGTACAGACCTTTCTGTTTGGGCCAAGATTGGCTACTCAGGATCAAAACTCTGCCATCTTGTCAGGCTTCTTTTGGTAAGTTCTCCTGTTAATAATTCCATCAATGGCAGTTCTCCAGCTTTAGTATTGTTGACACTTAGATGCAAACATCATAATGGATCTCTAGTTGCAGACTAGTTATGTATTCCTATCAAATATTACTCTCAAGCACGCATACAGCCCTTAATTTACACAATAATAAAACAAAAAACCTATTACTTAAAAAGTGTTAAAAATGACCATTTATGTAACTCAAATATACTACAATATGTTGGCTAAGCCATGGTACAGCCATTCAGTGGAATGTTAATTCAGCCATTAAAAGGCATGTTATAGGGATTTGATAAGGTGTCCTTGGTGTATTGTTGAATAAAATGAGTAGGTTAAAATATTAACAAATATTTGTATAAAGAAAAAGCAATCTGGAGCCACATACCCAAGGATATGGATAGTAGAATATGAGTGATTTTTTTTTTTTTGAAATTTCCTCCACATTTTCTCAGTTTCCTACAATGAGCATCTATGACTTCTATATATTAAAATATAGGTTTAACTCTACACATAAAATAGATAAACAACAAGATCTTACTGTATAGCACAGTGAACTAGATTCAATATCCTGCAATAAAGCATAATGGAAAAGAACATGATTATATATATATATGCTTAGTTGCTAGTCATGTCCCACTCTTTGCAACCTCATAGACTGTAACTCACCAAGCTCTTCTGTCCATGGGATTTCCCAAGAATACTGGAATAGCTTGCTATTTCTTCTTCTAGAGGATCTTCCCGACCCAAGGATCAAGTCTAAGTCTGCTGCATGTATTGCATTTGCAGGCAGGATTGGCATGGAGTCTTTGCCACTGAGCCACTTGGGAAGCCTATATATATAATCTTTATATATATATTTATTTATTATAAATAAACTGTACTTTAAAAGGTTTTTAAATATATATAGTTTTAAAAGAAATCAAAATGCTTTTCTGCATTGTAATATCAATCATATACATGCACACATACAGGTGCCAGATAGACAAAAAGGAGAAATATTAGCAAACGTCTCTGGATAGTGAGATTATGTTTGATTTCTTATTCTTTTCTGTAAGCTCTAGATTTTCTCCAAATACCTGATTTCTATAATCAGAATTAAGAAATTGTTCCAAAAAACAAAAGGAGCTCAACATCACTCATTATCAGAGATGTGCAAACCAAAACCACAATGAGGTATCATCTCAGCGCCGGTCAGAATGGCCACTTTCAAAACGTCTACAAACAATAAATGCTGGAGAGTGTGCAGAGAAAAGGGAACCCTCTTACATTTGTGGGAATGCAAACGAGTTCAGCCACTATGAACAGTGTGGAGATTCCTTAAAAAACTGGAAATAGAACTGCAATATGACCCAGTAATCCCACTGCTAGGCATATACACTGAGGAAACCAGAATTGAAAGAGACACGTGTACCCCAATATTCATCACAGCACTGTTTACAATAGCTAGGATATGGAAGCAACCTAGATGTCCATTGGCAGATGAATGGATAAGAAAGCCATGGTACATATACACAATGGAATATTACTCAGCTATTAAAAAGAATGCATTTGAATCAGTTCTAATGAGGTGTATGAAACTGGAGCCAATTATGCAGAGTGAAGTAAGTCAGAAAGAAAAACACCAATATAGTATAATAACGCATATATATGGAATTTAGAAAGATGATAACAATGACCGTATATGCAAGACAGCAAAAGAGACATGGTTGTAAAGAACAGACTTTTGGACTCTGTGGGAGAAGGTGAGGGTGGGATTATTTCAGAGAATAGCATTGAAACGGAGAAGGCAATGGCACCTCACTCCAGTACTCTTGCCTGGAAAATCCCATGGACGGGGCGCCTGGTAGGCTGCAGTCCATGGGGTTGCTAAGAGTCGGACATGACTGAGCGACTTCACTTTTACTTTTCCCTTTCATGCAGTGGAGAAGAAAATGGCAACCCACTCCAGTGTTCTTGCCTGGAGAATCCCAGGGACGGCGGAAACTGGTGGTCTGCCGTCTATGGGGTCACATAGAGTCGGACACGACTGAATTGACTTAGCAGCAGCAGCACTGAAACATATATATTACTATATATGAAATAGTCCAGGTTCAATGCATGAGGCAGGGTGCTCAGGGCCAGTGCACTGGTATGACCCTGAGGGATGGGCTCGGGAGGGAGGTGGGAGGGGGTTCAGGATGGGGGACACATGTATGCCCATGGCTGATTCATGCAAAAACCACTACAATATTGTAAAGTAATTAGCTTCCAATTAAATAAATTAAAAAAAAAAAACAAAAGAGAGTGGTATGTATTTTCTTACAGTCAGTGTTAATTTATCCCAATATATGTCCCAGAATGTGGTGACTTGCCTAATGGAGCTCCCAGCAGAAGACCCTGTGATATTCATGTATTAAATCACGTTTTACCGTTTTCAGAAACGTGTCCCCTAACTCTAACTAAACAGTCTGCTAACCCTGTTGCCAGTTTTATGTGTACAGTATAAATATGATAAATGTTATTCCCCATATGTTGAAGTCTTAGTGTTGCAAGTTCATTTTCTTCAGCATTATCAGGACCTTCCCCTTCTCCTGCAGAAGTTTTGCTTTCTTTATGCGTGCCTCTGCTTCCCTCTCTTTTGTTGAACCCATTGGTCATCTTGGCAGGAGTTTGTTTCTAATCATAGCTGCTGATGTTAGATGTAGTTACTAATTTGAAGCTCTAGCTTTTCCAAAGCTGCAAACTCCAGTTTCTGTTTTTTGTCATTGAAAGTTTATTGGAAAACTACCCCTCCCTAGCACCCCCAAATAAAAGTGAAAATTTAGAATTAGCAGATGGAGCCAACTGAAAAATCAAGAAAGAAAAATGGGCCCAATTTTAGGGTTTCTGAGCCACCCAGAGAGTCATGATTCATTAACTAATGTCTGTATTCTGAACGTGGGAGGATCATTACTCACCTTTTGGTTTCTCTTGAATTCGGATACACTAACTCTCTGTAGGAGTTTTTGATATGCTATTGCAAAAAAATTAAAATCAGGTAATGAATTTGTTTTTTGAACCAGCAAGTGTTTTGACATTGGAACTTTTTTCCTCATACACACAAAAAAAAAAAAAAAAAAAAGGAATAAGTAGCTCACTTGAGAGAAAACCCCCTGCCAAATCTGTTGTTTGATAATAGCTACTGAAAACAACTAAATTAGTGCCCTTATATGCTATCTGTGTAGACACAACTTGAAAATATTCTTCCTCCTAAAAACATGTGCTTCTCTATCTTCTAGAAAAAGTATTTTTTCTCTTTGTTTTGCATTTATGTCCAAAATAGTATCTTTGCATCCCACTTTTTGCACTATAACTTTTGACTGAAGTCATTGCATAGAAGAGAATGAATCCAAAATGGAAGTTAATACCAAAGACTTGTTTAATTGCTGAATTGTGTCTGACTCTTTTGTGACCCCTTTGACTGGGGTCTGCCAGACTCCTCTGTCCTTGGGATTTCACAGGCAAGAATACTGGGGGTAGAGGGGTGGGGGGTTGCCATTTCCTTCTCTAGAGGATCTTCCTGACCCAGGGATCAGACCCAGGTCTTCTGCATTGCAGGCAGACTCTACTATCTGAGGCCCCTAGGAAGCCACAGACTAATCAGCACTCCTTCTAGCTTTTCAGTGTACTTCTGCAACTGTAGTTCTTGCTTGAGTTCAGACCAGAGGCCATGCCTACTGAATACCATCAAGAGAGCATACTATACTATTTTAAAATTTCTTTGAAGTGTGGTAATTATTACTAATTATCATCTCACTCAGAAATTAACAACTGGTGGCAGTAAGCTAACTTCCTTCCTGGCCCTGTGGCTGCAGTGGAGTGGGAAGTGTGTTATTGGATGGATATTTCATACTTGAACACCAAGGAAGGCATTATTACCTTGGGAGAGGAGTTCTATAGAGATCCAACGAAATCTAGGCTTCTGCTCTACAAAGTTATTTCTTGATGTATCAGTCCAAGTATTTATTTAATATAGTACTTAAATGGGTAAAACTGCTTGAAAAACGGAGAAGGCAATGGCACCCCACTCCAGTACTCTTGCCTGGAAAAGCCCATGGATGGAGGAGCCTGGTGGGCTGCAGTCCATGGGGTCACTAAGAGTCGGACATGACTGAACGACTTCACTTTCACTTTTCACTTTCATGCATTGGAGAAGAAAATGGCAACCCACTCCAGTGTTCTTGCCTGGAGAATCCCAGGGATGGGGGAGCCTCGTGGGCTGCCGTCTGTTTGGTCGCACAGAGTTGGACACGACTGAAGCGACTTAGGAGCAGCAGCAGCAGCTCCAGCTCAAAAAATGCTCTCCTCCCAATTGCCCCAAATAACTGTCCTGGGTATTTTCAATTATTTGTCTCCTTTTGATTTTTCCCCTGTCTCCTTTCTTCATTATCCTCTCAGTCTGCAATTACTTTATTATTTTTTTTAATTAAAAAAAAATTTTTTTACTTTACAGTACTGTATTGGTTTTTCCATACAGTGACATGAATCCACCACGGGTGTACATCTTTGGAGTTAGGGTCTAATGTTGCTTCCTTATTCAAGTAACATAACACTATTGGCATACCTACTAGTAATAAGAACTATGACAATAATAATGATAATAAAACTTAATTATTATGTTGTGCCAGGCACTGTTTAAGAGCTTTTTTTGTTTGTTTTTTAAATTTTTTAAATATAATTTTTAATTTTTTATATATATTTTTTACTTTATTTTACTCTACAATACTCTATTGGCTTTGCCATACATCGACATGAATCCACCACAGGTGTACACAAGCTCCCAATCCTGAATCCCCCTCCCACCTCCCATCCCACAACGTCTCTCTGGATCATCCCCGTGCACCAGCCCCAAGCAACCTGCATCCTGCATCGAACATAGACCG
>SJYV01038059.1:553965-660397 GCA_006410875.1 Neotragus pygmaeus | reverse complement strand
AAAAAAAAAAAAAAAAAGGAATAAGTAGCTCACTTGAGAGAAAACCCCCTGCCAAATCTGTTGTTTGATAATAGCTACTGAAAACAACTAAATTAGTGCCCTTATATGCTATCTGTGTAGACACAACTTGAAAATATTCTTCCTCCTAAAAACATGTGCTTCTCTATCTTCTAGAAAAAGTATTTTTTCTCTTTGTTTTGCATTTATGTCCAAAATAGTATCTTTGCATCCCACTTTTTGCACTATAACTTTTGACTGAAGTCATTGCATAGAAGAGAATGAATCCAAAATGGAAGTTAATACCAAAGACTTGTTTAATTGCTGAATTGTGTCTGACTCTTTTGTGACCCCTTTGACTGGGGTCTGCCAGACTCCTCTGTCCTTGGGATTTCACAGGCAAGAATACTGGGGGTAGAGGGGTGGGGGGTTGCCATTTCCTTCTCTAGAGGATCTTCCTGACCCAGGGATCAGACCCAGGTCTTCTGCATTGCAGGCAGACTCTACTATCTGAGGCCCCTAGGAAGCCACAGACTAATCAGCACTCCTTCTAGCTTTTCAGTGTACTTCTGCAACTGTAGTTCTTGCTTGAGTTCAGACCAGAGGCCATGCCTACTGAATACCATCAAGAGAGCATACTATACTATTTTAAAATTTCTTTGAAGTGTGGTAATTATTACTAATTATCATCTCACTCAGAAATTAACAACTGGTGGCAGTAAGCTAACTTCCTTCCTGGCCCTGTGGCTGCAGTGGAGTGGGAAGTGTGTTATTGGATGGATATTTCATACTTGAACACCAAGGAAGGCATTATTACCTTGGGAGAGGAGTTCTATAGAGATCCAACGAAATCTAGGCTTCTGCTCTACAAAGTTATTTCTTGATGTATCAGTCCAAGTATTTATTTAATATAGTACTTAAATGGGTAAAACTGCTTGAAAAACGGAGAAGGCAATGGCACCCCACTCCAGTACTCTTGCCTGGAAAAGCCCATGGATGGAGGAGCCTGGTGGGCTGCAGTCCATGGGGTCACTAAGAGTCGGACATGACTGAACGACTTCACTTTCACTTTTCACTTTCATGCATTGGAGAAGAAAATGGCAACCCACTCCAGTGTTCTTGCCTGGAGAATCCCAGGGATGGGGGAGCCTCGTGGGCTGCCGTCTGTTTGGTCGCACAGAGTTGGACACGACTGAAGCGACTTAGGAGCAGCAGCAGCAGCTCCAGCTCAAAAAATGCTCTCCTCCCAATTGCCCCAAATAACTGTCCTGGGTATTTTCAATTATTTGTCTCCTTTTGATTTTTCCCCTGTCTCCTTTCTTCATTATCCTCTCAGTCTGCAATTACTTTATTATTTTTTTTAATTAAAAAAAAATTTTTTTACTTTACAGTACTGTATTGGTTTTTCCATACAGTGACATGAATCCACCACGGGTGTACATCTTTGGAGTTAGGGTCTAATGTTGCTTCCTTATTCAAGTAACATAACACTATTGGCATACCTACTAGTAATAAGAACTATGACAATAATAATGATAATAAAACTTAATTATTATGTTGTGCCAGGCACTGTTTAAGAGCTTTTTTTGTTTGTTTTTTAAATTTTTTAAATATAATTTTTAATTTTTTATATATATTTTTTACTTTATTTTACTCTACAATACTCTATTGGCTTTGCCATACATCGACATGAATCCACCACAGGTGTACACGAGCTCCCAATCCTGAATCCCCCTCCCACCTCCCACCCCACAACGTCTCTCTGGATCATCCCCGTGCACCAGCCCCAAGCATCCTGCATCCTGCATCGAACATAGACCGGCGCCTCGTTTCTTACATGATAGTATACATGCTTCAATGCCATTCTCCCAAATCATCCCACCCTCTCCCTCTCCCTCAGAGGCCAAAAGTCCGTTCTATATGTCTGTGTCTCTTTTGTTGTCTCACATACAGGGTCATCATTACTATCTTTCTAAATTCCATATATATGTGTCAGTATACTGTATTGGTGTTTTTCTTTCTGGCTTACTTCACTCTGTATAATAGGCTCCAGTTTCATCCATCTCATTAGAACTGATTCAAATGTATTCTTTTTAATGGCTGAGTAATACTCCATTGTGTATATGTACCACAGCTTTCTTATCCATTCATCTGCTGATGGACATCTAGGTTGTTTCCATGTCCTCACACCAGTCAGAATGGCTGCGATCCAAAAGTCTACAAGCAATAAATGCTGGAGAGGATGTGGAGAAAAGGGAACCCTCTTACACTGTTGGTGGGAATGCAAACTAGTACAGCCACTATGGAAAACAGTGTGGAGATTCCTTAAAAAATTGCAAATAGAACTGCCTTATGACCCAGCAATCCCACTGCTGGGCATACAAACCAAGGAAACCAGAATTGAAAGAGACACATGTACCCCAATGCTCATTGCAGCACTTTTATAATAGCCAGGACATGGAACCAACCTAGATGTCCATCAGCAGATGAATGGATAAGCAAGCAGTGGTACATATACGCAATGAAGTATTACTCAGCCATTAAAAAGAGCTTTAAGTTAGATAGTCGTTCAATTTCCACATCAAGTCCTTAAGTTGTTACACAGTATTGAATAGTTAGTTTCCTGTGCTATAGCATTGTTAATCAACTACTGTTATTGTTGCTGTTCAGTCACTAGGTATTGTCCAGCACTTTGTGACCCCATGGACTTGCAGCATGCCAGGTTCCCTTGTTCTTTGCTCTCTCCTGGCATTTGCTCAGATTCATATCCATTGAGTTGGGGATGCTATCTAACCATCTCATCCTCTGCTGGCCACTTCTCCTTTTGTCTTCAATCTTTCCCAGCATCACAGTCTTTTCCGATGGGTCAGCTCTTCACATCAGGTGGCCAAAGTATCGGAACTTCAGCATCAGTCCTTCCAATGAATATTCAGGACTGATTTCTTTCAAGATTGACTGGTTTGATCTTCTTGTGCTCCAAGAGACTCTCAAGAGTCTTCTCCAACACCATAATTCAAAAGCATCAGTTCTTTGGCATTCAGCCTTCTCTATGGTCCAACTCTCACATCCATGCATGACTACTGGAAAAACCATAGCTTTAATTATTTGGAGTTTTGTCAGCAACTCAGATCCTAAAAGATGATGCTGTGAAAGTGCTGCACTCAATATACCAGCAAGTTTGGAAAATTCAACAGTGGCTACAAGACTGGAAAGGTCAGTTTTCAATCCAATCCCAAAGAAAGGCAATGCCAAAGAATGCTCAAACTACCACATAATTGCACTCATTTCACATGCTAGCAAAGTAATACTCAAAATTCTCCAAGCCAGGCTTCAACAGTATGTGAACTGTGAACACCCAGATGTTCAAGATGGATTTAGAAAAGGCAGAGGCACCAAATATCAAATTGCCAACATCTGCTGTATCATTGAAAAAGCAAGAGTGTTCCAGAAAAACATCTATTTCTGCTTGACTATGCCAAAGTGTTTGACTGTGTGGATCACAACAAACTGTGGAAAATTCTTCAAGAAATGGGAATACCAGAATACCTGACCTGCCTCCTGAGAAATCTGTATGCAGGTCAAGAAACAACAGTTAGAACTGGACATGGAACAACAGACTGGCTCCAAATTAGAAAAGGAGTATGTCAAGGCTATATATTGTCACCCTGCTTATTTAACTTATATACAGAGTACATCGTGAGAAATGCTGGACTAGAGGAAGCACAAGCTGGAATCAAGATTGCCATGAGAAATATCAATAACCTCAGATATGCAGATGAAACCACCCCTATGGCAGAAAGTGATGAAGGCTCTTGGAATAAAAAGCCTCTTGATGAAAGTGAAAGAGGAGAGTGAAAAAGTTGGCTTAAAGCTTAACATTCAGAAAACTAAGATCATGGCATCTGGTCCCATCACTTCATGGCAAACAGATGGGGAAACAATGAAACAGTGACAGACTTTATTTATTCAGGCTCCAAAATCACTGCAGATGGTGACTGCAGCTATGAAATTAAAAGATGCTTACTCCTTGGAAGGAAAGTTATGACCAACCTAGACAGCATATTAAAAAGCAAAAAAGTTACTTTGCCAACAAGGTCCATCTAGTCAAAGCTTTGGTTTTTCCAGGAGTCATGTGTGAATTTGAGAGTTGGACTATGAAGAAAGCTGAGCACGAAAGAATTGATGCTTTTGAACTGTGATGTTGGAGAAGACTCTTGAAAGCCCCTTGGACAGCAAAGAGATTAAACCAGTCCATCCTAAAGGAAATCAGCCCTGAATATTCATTTGAAGGACTGATACTGAAACTCCAATACTTTGGTCACCTGATGAGAAGAACTGACTCATTTGAAAAGACCCTGATCCTGGGAATGATTGAAGGTGGGAGAAGGGGATGGCAGAGGATGAGATGGTTGGATGGCATCATCAACTCAATGGACATGAGTTTGAGTAAGCTCTGGGAGTTGGTGATCGACAGGGAAGCCTGGCATGCTGCAGTTTGTGGGGTCACAAAGAGTCAGACATGATGAGAGACTGAACTGAACTGATACTCCAATATAAAATTAAAAGTAAAAAATAAAGATGGTATGATGGGGCCTGTTATTAACCCTGACTTTCTATATGATACTGAGGACCAGAGACATTAAGGCACAAAGGTAGTGAGATGCAGACCTATAATAGGCATCAGGCAGCTGGACTCCTGATTCATAGTTTGTACTTATATACCACATCTCAAAGTCAAAATCTCAGATATAGTGCCTTATGTAGAATCAGTGCTTAACCACTGCAGATTGGATCCAATTATCCACATTATTATATAGAGTGTTCGTTGCCTGTAATGATAAATTTTATAGCTCCCTACATTCATAGCTCTGAATTCTCATTTACACATTTCAGTTTGAAGTGGTTTCTTCAGCTTCTCTTTTACTGACTATAGTAAATAAGATTCTTGATCTTTATGGAAGCGTATATTAGCTTCTTCTGTTTTCTGTGTTACAGAACAGGAAACAGGGAGGGAAGTAGATGACATTGCATATGGAAACATCTGCAGTGTCTTGCTTCACCGGTTCAGTTTATAAATATTCATCTTAATTTTTTTCAATTACTTTCTTGGACATCATCACATAAGCCATGAAATCCTAGACATTCCTCTTGAAGTCCCTGCAGGCCAAGGGCTCAAAAACCCTTGTGCTCTCACTCCTGAAGCAGAGCCAGTACTGCTTTGAATAAGGTGCTCAAGGGGGATCTGGAATTGCAGCCCTGCCATTGCCTGTTGCTGCCACGTGGAATAACTTTGGGAGACCTCAGGGTGTGAGAGGCTTGGATCTGCTCTGCCAGGTTGCCCACGATGCTCAGATCCCTGCCAGCTGCACTGATGCCCACATTCCAGCTCTCTCCATTTCATGCCCATGGGCTTGGCCATCGTTTCCCAAGCTCCAACCACTGTGCCAGCATTGCTAGGTCAGTAGAAGCTTCCAGAATCTTTCATGTGCCATGGAAAGCACATAAACACACACAATCTCTGTCTAATGAGCACTTAATCCCTTGTAGAGTGAGCAGATGCTAACCCAGACTCTTCCTTTCCTCCAGATAATTGAATTGTAGGAGTATTGTTGTGCTTCCCTGCCTTTGGTCCTGATGTGCAGCATCCACATTCATGCCAGTGGGTCTCCTTAAGACTCCTGAGTATCCTTTGTAAATTGGTTATAGACACCCCAGTTCTCTAGGGAGGGAGATGTTTAAATTTTTAATTGGGGGATAATTGCTTTGCAGTGTTGTGTTATTTTCTGCTGTACAGCAACATGAATCAGCCTTAAATATACATATATCCCCTCCCTCTTGAGCCTCCTTCCCTACCACCCCACCTCTCTAGGTCATCAAAGAGCACTGAGCTATATTACAGCAGCTCCCCACTAGCTAGCCATTTTACACACGGTAGTGTATATATATCAATGCTACACTCAATCTGTCTGTAGGAGAGAGAGATTTTTGAATGAAATTCTAAAAGCAAACAAAAGAATTCATGAACATTCTCATTCCATTGTCCTTTCCATACCAAGGGTGGCTATTTACCAGCTTGCATTTACATAAGTAAGAAAAAATATTGAAAGTAGTTCCCTAACAGTCTTCTTCCTGATAATCTGAGATCTCCATTCCTAAATCTAAGACTGCCTAGCATTTCAACTACCCTGTGTGGGTGAAATTCATCCGAATCATGTTTGAATGACACAACCATCCCTTTGATAAAGTGTAAAGTGATTGGAAGAACAATAAACAATAGACATATCCAGAAGGAGTGATCAAGAATAGATACACCTAGAAAGACAAGAGGACTAGCTTGTATGTTGTACCTAATCATGTGCAGGACATTGTTAAATTGACACATTGTATGATTGACACATATTTCAGGATGCCCAGGGCTGAGATTGTGTATGTGTCTGTGTGTCTGTGTGCGTGTGTGCATGCACACACTATAGCAGGAAAAGTGCCCCATAGAGCAGTGGTTGCTTTTGCAAGAAGGGCAGGTATAAATTCCCTGGTCATAAGTGTAGTCACTCTTTCATCCATGTCCTGACTATTCTTCTAAGCGTGAGTGAAAGTCAGCATTTCAGTGCAGAATCCTTTTTGCATTTTGGATTTTATTTTCAAAAAGCCAGCAAGTCCAGGCAGATTTTGATAAAGGGACGTTGTCAAAGCTTTAGATGCATGAGAAGGCAAGTGTTTGAGCCAACCATGACCTTCCCCTCTGAGGCCATGTTCCAGCCCAATAGGGGACTGTGCAAAACAGGGAGGAATTTGGGTACTAGCCTTATACCATTTTCTGGGCTCACTTCTAGAGACCAACTGTCACCTCAACACCCTAAGTAAGAGTGCCAAAATGTCCTCTTGACTGACAACAAGTTAGTGCCACAGAGTTGAACATAGGCCTTCTGGACCTTCAAATCCTTGTTTAGTAATCTCATAACAGATGGAAAGTAGATTTTAACTCAAGTTTTATTCTGATCTTAACACAGTGTAAAGGATTCACTCTCAGGGGCCACTCTGGGAGGACCCTGAATATTTGTCATTGGTGGAGAAGGGAGAACTGAGGTTCTTGGGTCAGATAGCTACTCAGCAATTCTGTCCAAGCCTCTCCAACCTGAAGCTCCAAATCAGGAGCAACAAAGTGCTCCCATGCTGCCTGCATTCCAAACAAATGAACCAGACTATCTCATGTTGCCTGTGTGCTCAATCACTAAGTCAGGTCTGACTCTTTTGTGACCCCATGAATTATAGCCCACCAGAGTCCTCTGTCCATGGCAGGAATACTGAAGTGGGTTGCCATTTCCTCCTCCAGGAAGTGGAAGTGTGCTCAGTCATGTCTGACTCTTTGCAACCCCATGCGCTTTAGTCTACCAGGCTGCTTAGTCCATGGGATTTTCCAGGCAACAGTACTGGAGTGGTTTGCTATTTCCTTCTCCAGGGCATCTTCCTGACCCAGGGATCAAACCCATGTCTCCTATATCTCCTGCATTGGCAGGTGGACTCTTTACCTCTGAGCCACCTGGCAAGCCCTTTATCTCATGTATAACAAACAAAACTCAACTTTCATTTAGAACAAAACTTGCTTTTGACAATTTCTATAAAAATTGTTTCTATCTAAACAATTAAAAACATGATAAACTCAGTCACATACATACGGCCACCCTCTCCAGTATTCTTGCCTGGAGAATCCCATGAAGAGACGAGCCTGGCGGGCTACAGTCCATAGGGTCACAAAGAGTCGGACATGACTGAAGCGACCTAGTATGCACAAATGGCACTTGAGACTTTATTGCTTTTTCTTCTCTCAAGTTTTTTTTTTTTTTTTTTTTTTGTAGAGAGGGAAATTTACTAAAGGCAGAAGCACGCTGACAGATATTTGCATGTTCTGGATAATGCCCTGTAACAGGCAGTGAGCGGTACAGTAAGATGAATTCAATTTAAGAAAACAAACACGATGAGAAGGTGATTCATGTCAACTTGGGAAATATTCTGAAAAAATTCATATAAAATATAGCAGTGATTGTGGGGTTGTTAAGCTGGATTTTCGATTCTCCTGAAAGGAGTGAGAGATCTGGAAATGAATGGCAGAGGTGTATACAAAAAGCTGGATGGAAAGAGACAACACAATGCAAGATCTGAAAACAAGCAATAGGCAGGAAATTACAGGAAAAAAAAAAAAACCCTTAAACATGACAAAAACATAATTCCTTCTCTGCCTTAGGAATTGTAGAGCTCCAAATTAAAATCACTGGTGTTTTTCAACCTTACTTTAAGTAATGTTAAATAACAGGAAATTCACCGTTGCGATAAGCTGTTTAGACAGTTTATACATAAACCTTTTATTGTTTGAGTTTCTGTGCTAGTTTTTGTATAGATATTCAGCAGAGGTTCTTAGGAGGTTACAGTCAAAACATTACACATTTGCATTTATAATACTATTCTAAATATAATTCAAAACACAAGCAAAGAGATGATTCTGAAAGTTGAAGAAAGGAAGGACAAGGAAATACAGGGTATGGGAGAGAAATAGCCTTCTACCTACTCACTTGGATTGTCAAGGAAGAAGAAAAAAGGAAGGAAGAACATAGAAAGTGAAGGAGGAGAGAAAGAAAAAATAATACAGTTGAAGTAATTTTCTCTGACAGCTTCAACACATACATAGTGTTAAAGCAAAGTAGAGAGAGGCCCTGGAACTTGGGCTCCCAATGACAGGGAAGGTCAAGTGTTGTAACAAAAATCTCAAGTCTCAATGGCTGAATACAATAAAGAATAATTGCTTACCCACCTTACTGCCCACGTGGTTTGGGAAGGTCTCTTACAAGCAGGAGACACAAAGACTCAGGTTCCTTTCATTTGTGGTGCTACCATCCCAATCAAATGTAGGAGGGAACTCACGAAAAGGATCTCAAGAGGGTGATTGTCTAGGACAGAACAGAGTCATACAACCCCGCCTAATTAAAAATAGGCTGGGGAATGTATTTAATTCTGTGTCCAGGAATTGGAAAAAGTTTTGGTGTAAATATAGCCAGGCTCTGTCCCAGTATGGTAGCTCCAGTGTATGAACATGTAGAAGGAAATGGCCGAGAAGGAGAAATGATTTCCTATGGATGCTGAAGTTTCTATAAAAACTTTAATTAAATATTTTTAGACCTGAATACTTATAGGAAGGGGCTTCCCTGCTAGCTCAGCTGGTAAAGAATCCATCTGCCATGCAGGAGACCGCAGCTCAATTCGTGGGTGAGGAAGATGCCTTGGAGAATGGATAGGCTACCCACTCCAGTGTTCTGGTCTTCCTTGGTGGCTCGATTGGCAAGGAATCCACCTGCAATGTGGGAGACCTGCGTTTGATCCCTGGGTCGGGAAGATCTCCTGGAGGAGGGCATGGCAACCCACTCCAGTATTCTTGCCGGGAGAATCCCCCTGGACAGAGGAACCTGGGGGACTACAGTTCATGTGGTCACAGTGAGTCGGACATGACTGAGTGACTAAGCACAGCACAGCACTCATAGGAAAGTCTATAGCTAATTAGTTAAGGATGTTCTTAGCCAAGAAACGGTCTTGATTTCTTCCTAGGTTCATTGCTTTTCAACTATTGCATCCTCTGATGAGACTCAATGAGCCCCTTTGTATCATTTTTCCTTAGAAATTTTTGTTGAGTTCTTACCCTTTTCTGAGGACTCAAGCAGAAATCAGAGTTTAAATGCATTTGTCCCTGTCACCACCCAAGGAAGAGTTGGAGAGACATCTCTTAGAGATGACACAGAATAGGTTCAAGAGCTTCTTTTCAGTTCAGTTATTTCAGGTTATTCTGGATTCTACATATTAAGACAATACTTTTAATGATTAAATTTTCATAACTTACTTTTTGATTTTGATGTTTTACTGGTCTTACACAGTAGATATATTTGTTCTGGAAAAAAATTGTGTTTTTCTCCTTTAATCTTTCCTAATTTCAAATCATTTAATAATGGCAAAAAATCCCAAATTTGAAGCTTTCATATTTCCAATCAAAAGTTAATCTTTTACAGTCTTATAATTACATATAAGAGAAAGAGAATGCAATTACTAGAGTAAATTTAGCTTTTGTATAAAAGAAATCTATGGTAGAACTATAATTATTATAATAGTGTAGTAAATATACAGATTGTAATTCGCTGCTATATTTCAGCTTGATCATTATAGTGTTGCTATTACTAGGTCCAATTTACTATAGTTTTACTAGGCAAAATATTAGGTACTCTATTTTTCATTTAATAACTATGGTTTATTATGGTTTTATGACAAAGCTAGAATGCTATTATAATGAATTTTATTACGTTGTACTTTAAGTTGTAGAGAGGGACTGTTAGCTTATTTTCTTCCTTGTTTGTATCTATACTGTTGTTATGGCCCAGAGCATGTTACTTGAGCTTCCTTAATTTTTTTTCCAGTATGGAAAAATATTCATTTAAAAAATCCCTTTATAAAATATAATCTAAAATCCAGTCCTCGTTAACTTCACTTAGATTCACATCATAGATTAACTGAAGTGAAATATCAACCCTCTGTTATTGAGTATATATTGAAGTACTTTTCTTTACTGCAGTGAATTAAGTTATTCATAATAAAGAATATATTTACTCTCAAAAATGAAATAATAAAAACTGGACCAAGGCTCAGGGGGTCTTTGTCTTCATTTCTCTTTGCCTAGTCTGACCTCTTCAAGTTTGTTCCCCTCTCCTATAAGTATCTGTGTTGGTCACCAGGTCACCTGGCAATGTCAAGCTTCTACACATTCTAAGCAAAGACAAAGCTATTCTTGGGATGATTTAGGTTACATACCACCTATTTGAAGGTACTGGTCTATCACTGGTTATAACTGAAGTTAAACAGAATGATTAAGAATGAAATTGTTAAGTGTTATGCAATATATTGTTTTAATTGTTTTGGACTTTGTAACATCTACGCATTCTACTGAGAAGGGTTTAGTCACCTTTGATGTACATTGACTTTTTAATTTTGCATGCTAAGTTATTGCTTTAAAAAATTAAATGAAATAGTAGATTGATTTAAGCCAAGCTATATGCCATTTTTGTCCTCTGAAGTTTAAAACCATTAGAGAGATAGGATTGAGATGAAACAAGATCAAGATATCAGTTATATCAGTGAAAAGTTTTACTGGGAGTGTGGCTTGGCTCCACAGTCAAGTCTTTCTAGTATTCACACTCTAAATAACTCCCCAACATGAACCTAAGGCAGAACTGTAATGTAGCCCTGAGTAGGGAGGCACTTCCCATACAGCAGAAAGATGAACCAGAACATTCTGAGCAGAGATTGCTCTAAATAGATTAAGGGACTGAGTCAAACATGCCTGGTGTTTCTTTCAAATTTATCAATCAAATAAATTACTACAATGAGTAATGAAATGTTAGTAAGGCAACCACTGCCTCTGCATTACTTTGGAAAGGTCTAAGAAAAAAAGTCAACCAGAAAAAAAAAAAACTTGTAGAAAGCTAAATGGTTTTCAAAGTCAGATTATTTATATTTGGATTCTCTCTCTGCCTCTTATTAGCTCTGTGTTCTTGGTCAAGCTTCTTAACTCCTCTTGTCTTCATTTATACAGTGAGGATCAAAATACCCACTTCCTTGAACAGAAGAAATGTAGCTTTATAGGCAAAAACCCTTTCTATTTCTTCTTTGGTATCCAGGAAACTATCTCACAGATCATGTGATTGATGGTTTGTCCTGTCACACTTTCTGCTCAGTCCTCCACACTCTTCATTTCCTTGCACTCTAGCCAGACCAGGAAACCAATGAAGGAACTCAAAGCTCCATAACTCAGAGTGTCTTAACAATTATCCAACTTTGCAGTATGGTTTGTTAGGATTTTATAGAGGGGAGATGTATCCCTAAAAAGATGTCCTATTTCTCATAATGTCAAAGAAATTTTCTGCAGATTTCCATACAAATGAAAATAGGGAAGAAACAATCCAATGAATTGGGATTAGAAGTAGGCAGAAATGAGGGAATTGAAATAAATAGCTAAAAGAGACCAAGAGATTAATACTATTATAATTCATTAGTGAAATATAATCAGAAACTGTGTTTAACACTCTGTTTAAACTTAGAACCATCTCTCTTCCTTTATAGAGAAACTTACTTTCAGTTCAGTTGCTCAGTCGTGTCTGACTCTTTGCGACCCCATGAATTGCAGCACACCAGGCCTCTCTGTCCATCACCAACTCCTGGAGTTCACTCAGACTCATGTCCATCGAGTCTGTGATGCCATCCAGCCATCTCATCGTCGGTTGTTCCCTTCTCCTCCTGCCCCCAATCCCTCCTAGCATCAGAGTCTTTTCCAATGAGTCAACTCTTGGCATGAGGTGGCCAAAGTACTGGAGTTTCAGCTTTAGCATCATTCCTTCCAAAGAAATCCCAGGGCTGATCTCCTTCAGAATGGACTAGTTGGATCTCCTTGCAGTCCAAGGGACTCTCAAGAGTCTTCTCCAACACCACAGTTCAAAAGCATCAATTTTTCGGCCTCAGCCTTCTTCACAATCCAACTCTCACATCCATATGTTATATAGGGATAAACTAGAGTGCTTATTAGCTCCTAAGGGGAAACAAACAAAATGAAAAACCTTGACTAGCCTTCCAATGATTTTGATGAAACTAATTTTTGAAGGTCTTAGATCCATAAAGATGATTTTTCTTTGGCTTACTATTTGTATGTTTACTTGTTTAGGGAAAACTGATTGTGTCATATAGGGTCACATTTTAAAAATTTTTCTTTTGTCTTTCCAAGTGGGCATCTCACAGGCACTGCGCTTAAAGCTCCTTGAGAATAGGAGGACAGTTTGTCTTTTTTGCTGCTGTGTATCTAACAATTAGTATGTGGAGAAATGCAATGTATTATTTTTAAAATAAAGATAAAGCTGAAAGAATCTGTACAAGGGACTTCCCTGGTGGTCCAGGGGTTAAGAATCTGCCTTGCAGTGCAGGAAACACAGCTTCTATCCCTAATTAGGTAACTGAGATCCCCAAAATCCCACACGGTTTGGGGCAACTAAGCCCCTGCCCCACAACTACTATACCCACACTGCAAGAAAAGATTCCACACGCAGCAGCGAAGATTCTAAGTGTCACAACTAAGCCCTTGAGCAGCCACAAGTAAATAAAGATTTTTTAAAAAGAATCAGCCCACATGCTCAAGAGACCAGTTACCCTTGGACATATGGAGTGGTTTGAAGTAAGAGAAGTGATGGATGGTAGAGCGAGGAGTTAAGAAGTCCTTCGTAACCCAGGCACATCATGCTTACAGTTGGAATAAAGTTGAGATAGTGAGGAAACCAAAAGGGTGCACACTTGAGATGTTTTTTATTTTATTCTATTGAAGATGAATGAGTGAGAGGGAAAAATAGAGGATATCCTTCATCATTTTAATTTGAACAGTTAGGAGTGTGGGTAGAAATGCTATTGACCAAGGTAAGAGAATCTATGTAGTGAAGCAATGTGATTAGAAGAAGATAAAAATAGTACAGTCAGCCACAATATATTATATATAGTTGGAAATGATTAATAGCAATTGGAAATATGAGTCAGGAGTTTACGCACAACACTGGGAAAGGTATAGACTGAGAATCAGAAGTTCTTTTCATCCAATCACACCTCATGTGGCTACAGAGCATTTGGAACAGAGCTAGAGCAAAGAGGAATACCTTGTAAGAGTAATATGTAAGTGGATTTGAAGATAATAAAGAAATGAAAACTATTTCATTTTATAGTTACTTTTATTTTTTTGTGGTGTCTTTGTCAGGTTTTGGTATTAGGGTGATGGTGGCCTCATAGAATGAGTTTGGAAGTTTACCTTCCTCTGCAATTTTCTGAAAGAGTTTCAGTAGGATAGGTGTTAGCTCTTCTCGGAACTTTTGGTAGAATTCAGCTGTGAAGCCATNCCAAAAAAAAAAAAAAAGAAAGAAAGCAAATACTTGTGATTATTTTATGACACAGATACATACCTCCTGATGCTGAACTGTGAACCCTAACATAAGTCACCCCCTAACAATCAGATATCAATAATTTTTAGGTTTTCCCAAGCTTGACAAATTTTTAACAGTGGCCTAGTTAAATTTTTTGTTTGTTCCCAAGCCCCTGAAAACCCAACTCCTTTGTGTTCCTACTGAGTTTTTTTTAATACAGTTCAGTGAATATATAAATTCACATTTCTTATAATCAAACAATAAAAACAAACAATAAGCAAACAAGGTAACAAAATAGAAAACACATTTTTAGATCCTATGTAATAAATGCTGAGTTCAGTTCTACTTGCCCAAAAAGTGAGCAAAGAAGAGACAATACCAGAAAGTTCAGTTCTGTGCGATTGTCCCACATTGTCCCAAACAGTATGATATTCTAACATAACAGGTGGCCCAGTAGTAAAGAATCCTCCTGCCAATGCAGGAGACACGAGAGATGGGGGTTAGATCCCTGGGTCAGGAAGATCCCCTGGAGTAGGAAATGGCAACCCACTCCCATATTCTTGCCTGGAGAATTTCAAGGACAGAGGATCCTGGTGGGATACAGTCCATAGCGTTGCAAAGAGCCAGACATGACTAAGCAGCTGAGCACACATACACAGTCTATTGTAATTACAAATGTTCCATTAAAATGTGTGAGACTGTAACATGGAAGATACAGCATAACACTACATTTTAAAATGGCCATTTTATAACGAGTGAATTGTCAAGCAAGTATCCTCAGATAGTCAATGAAGATTGTGATATTTTTCTGTTATTCTTTTAAAGTCTCCATTTACCCTTATAGTTATCAGTTGCCTCTTAATCTATTCCATCTGTTTTGGGGAAAAGGAAGATGATATTAATGAAGAGATTTAGTGCTATTTTTCTAGTCTTCCAAATTCATTATTTTCTTAAAGATGTCTATATAAACCAACATGCTAAAGAACACCTTTACTTTGAATCTCAAATAAGTATTTAAAGTGGTCCTTCAGCATGATTTTTCTTGGCAATATGGCTATTATTTCAAATGCTTTGGAAAATTAAAATGTGTATTTTGAACCCTCTGCTGTCTGAACTAATTGTGGGTAAGACTTGTGTCTTAAGATGTTAATACATATACTTGTGCTGATGATTTAGCTTGGACAAGGTATTCCTCTCAGTTCCCAAAGGCAGGCAAAAATCTATTCAGATAATTCTCCACAATGGGATAATAGAACCTTTTTAAAGGTTACTATGAGAGGAAATGTTATACAAGACCCTGTGGATTTGTGTTTGTAAAAATAAAACACACAAATGATTTCACAGTTCTGTCAATTCAAATTTGCAGCCATTCATTCCCCTTTGATGCTCCTTAAGATGGAGCCTCTAGGTACATACATTTCCAGGGCTTAATGAAGCCATGGCAGATGGTGCTTGAATCTCCAGCTTGGCACATCTTTACCCTCTGTTGTATGTTATGAGCACCTGTAGGCTAAAGTCTATGTTACAGTCTTTCTCTTTTGTATTCCCTTGTATTTTCTCCTTCTATAGTATCCATTCAGATAGTAAAGAATCTGCCCACAATATGTGGGAGACCTGGGTTCAATACCTGGGTTGGGAAGATGCCCTGGAGAAGGAAGTGGCAGCCCACTCCAGTATTCTTGCCTGGAGAATTCTATGGACAGAGGAGCCTGGCAGGCTACAGTCCACAGGGTCACAAAGAGTCAGACTACACTGAATGATGAACACTTTGACAGTATCCAAAGGACTTCCCTGGTGGCTCAGACGGTAAAGTGTCTGTCTACAATGTGGGATACCCTGGTTCAAGCCCTGGGTTGGGAAGATCCCCTGGAGAAGGAAATGACAATCNGAGTCAGACTACACTGAATGATGAACACTTTGACAGTATCCAAAGGACTTCCCTGGTGGCTCAGACGGTAAAGTGTCTGTCTACAATGTGGGATACCCTGGTTCAAGCCCTGGGTTGGGAAGATCCCCTGGAGAAGGAAATGACAATCCAATCCAGTACTATTGCCTGGAAAACCCCATGGACAGAGGAGCCTGGTAGGCTACAGTCTATGGGATCGCAAAGAGTCAGTCACGACTTCACGACTTCACGATAGTGTAATAACTAAAGCAGCAGAAGTTACTCTGAATGAACTATCCTCTTAGAGAAGAACTTATACATCAAGTCATGCCGATTGTGCCATGATATGAGCCTTAGTGATTATCAGAGCCAGAACGACCCAAAGAAGTCCAAGACCAAGATGCTTCTGCTATGACTGGATTGTGAACAGATATGCTCTGTAGTAGATATGATGGGAAAGTCATGTTATTGTCCCAGGGTATCTGCCTGGTAAATAACATGCATGAAAAACATCTCAAACTAACATACTCAAAATAAAAATTTGAATTTTTTGTTTTGTTTGTTTGTTTTCACGTCAGAGAGGAGTCTGAATGGAGTGGCTGAGAAACTCAAGATGATAGATGAAAGCTGGAAGAGGGAAGACCTGCAAAGCCACATTAAAGATTGTGGTTTTTTTTTTTTTTTCTTGTTTGTTCTTCTTTTTTTTAAATCCATCCACAAATATTCTCTTAGTACCGCCCCTCTGGCCATCAGGTTAGACTTCTCTGGTGGCTCAGATGGTAAAGAATCTGCCTGCAATGCAGGAAACCCAAGTTTGATTCCTGGGTTGGGAAGATCCCCTGGAGAAGGGAATGGCTACCCACTCCAGTATTCTTGCCTGGAGAATTCCATGAAGAGAGAAGTCTGGGCCACAAAGAGTTGGACATGACTAAGCAACTAACACTTTCACTTTCACTGCCCATCAAGTAGCCAGATGAGAGAGAGGCTCCGGGGCCTGGGACTCTGTCATGCAACAGAAACACATTTGTTTAGGTTCAGATCGCCGGTATCTTCAGACCAACAGAGAGAAGTATAACAGAAATATTGTAGGAAAGACTCCCTTAAATTTTGCTGAATACAAAAATAACTATTTTATATAGTCTTTCTGAGTTATTTTTGAAGTCTCTTTAGCTTCTACTTTCCTAGAGTTATAGAATATCAGAGCTGCTGTAACGAACTGGAAAAGGGAATGCACTTCTGAGCCCCACAAAGCCAGCTTAAAAAAAATCTGCCTTCCTTTCTGTGTGACTTTTGACAATTTACTTCTCCTCTCTGTGCCTTGTTTATCCATACCCTAAAATGGAAGAAGGGAAGCCTGGCATGCTGCAGTCCATGGGGTCGCAAAGAGTCGCACACAACCAAATGTCTGGACTGAACTGCGAAGGGATGAATGTATATTATTCTGACAGTAAAACATGGCAAATAATAGTGAAATAACACATAGATAACTTCTTAGAGTTGTGACACAAAACTGAAAATAATAAATAGAATCAAATGAAAATTCTCAAACAATGGTCAGGAATAATAGGAGAAAGTACATAGCTGAAGAGGAAATTGGTGAGTTCAAAGACAGGACAGAAGAAAATAGACTCAGTAGAACACAGAGAGCCAAAAATGATGGAAAATATAAAAAGAAAAGAAAGCATAAGAGACATAAATATACAATAAAATGGCTTACATATATGTTTTGAAGTATCACAATAGAAGACATATATAAAAGACAATGACTAGGAGTTTTCTAAAGCTGAGTAAAGAAACAAGCTGCAAATTCAAGGAATACTATGAACCCTACTGATTCATATTGGATCAGAGGAGAGAACATCACGACCAGGTAATAGAACAATTGTTGACAAGTATTCTAAAAGCATTCAGAGATAAAGAGATGCATGACTTTGAAAGGAGTTATAATCAAAATTTCTTAACATGCAAATTAAAAACCTGAAGACAAAGTAATGCTGTCTTTAATGACAATCATTGCCAACATCAAGTTCTACACACAATGTGTAAGTTCTTAAAAAAAAAAAGTAAAGGTGATATTAAAAAATTTTAAGCTAAAGAAAACCTAGGAGAAGTTTCACCAGGATATACAACCTAAAAAAATATTTTTGCAGGCAAAAGGAAAATAATCTAAGATGAGTATTTGGAGATGCAAGAAGGAATAAAAAACAAAAATAATAATTATTTGGGCAAAATAAATGAATATTGATAGCTAAATAATGACTACTTATAAACTTTTATAGTAAAAAAGATTTTAATCAGTGGAAATAGGTAACAATTTTAAATTAAGATGTAACTAACAATGTGACTTTAAGTTTTATAAGCCTGCAATTAATAGAACTACAAGAAGAAATATATCTTTTTGTAGTCATAGGGGAGATTTTTAATATACATCTTTTTAACTGATAAAAAATCAGAAAAAATGTTAAAATGTATATAGGTTTAAATAACATGATTAACAAATTTGACATAAATGACAGATATAGAGTATTAAATTGCCAAACTGAAGGATTCATTTTTTTCCAAATATATATGTAATTAAAAAAAATTAACAATATGCTGTACCATAAACTAGTTCTTAACATATTTCAAAGGATTGAAATAATACTTAAAATGTTCTCTGATCATGGTAAAATTAAAAAAATAAATGATCAAACCTGGGTCTCCTGCATTGCAGGCAGNTTTCCAAATATATATGTAATTAAAAAAAATTAACAATATGCTGTACCATAAACTAGTTCTTAACATATTTCAAAGGATTGAAATAATACTTAAAATGTTCTCTGATCATGGTAAAATTAAAAAAATAAATGATCAAACCTGGGTCTCCTGCATTGCAGGCAGATTCTTTAATGTCTGAGCCACCATTAATAATAAGATACTATCAATAGAAAATTTATCTTGGAAATTTTAAACATTTCTATTACTAATGAGTTAAAGGAAAAAATAGAATGAAAATTTAAAAAACTTCAAATTATTTCATATCAACATGTGTGAGATACAGTTAAAACCTTAAATTTATTTATAAAAAAGAAGAAAGGTTAAAAATAATTATTCAAGCACAATTTATGGTGAAAATTTGAAGGTTTTTGTGTGTGTGTGTGTGTGAGATCAGTACCAAGGGAATAATGACCGTTATCATCTATCTTTAAACATCGTAGAGAAGTTTGGGTTGAAAAAGCAAGAAAATGCATATTAGGATAAGGATTAGAAATAAAGAAGTAAAACTCATTATTCTCAAACAACAGGATTCTTTATGTAGAAAAATATAAATCTACCAATAAATTATTAGGATACGTGATCTTAGCAAGGTTTTAATGAACAAATAATTTGAATATAACATTTAAGTAATTATACAACTTACAAGAACATCAGCATACATCAAATTCCTACAAATAAATCTAACAAAAGCTATGAAAGAGCTCTACCCAGAAAACCATAAAATTTTCATTGAAAGGAAGTAATAGAGACCTAAATAGATGGAGATATATATTATGTTTATAAATTGGAAATCTCTACATTATATTAAAGAGAGGTGAATTCCCAAATTGATCTATAAATTCTCTGAAATCCTCATTAAAATGACAGGTTTTATTTGTGTGCACCTGCGTGCTCATGCATGTATAAGTTGACAACCCAGTTCTAAAATTTATATGGAAATGCAATGGCCAAGAATAGTTACAGGATATTTGAAGAAAAAGAAAGCTGGTGGAAGACCATGCTCTACTAGATATCAAGATTTATTCTAGAGCTACATGATTTTAAGGCATTAACATAAACAAAAAAAATTAATCAATTTGACTATGCAAAATCAAGTTCTTCTGGTCATTGAAAAACATCAATAAGACAGTGAAAATGATTGTTATGGAGTGTAGGGTGGGAGAAAGTATTTGTAACATGTGTAAATAAAAAAGATCCATTTGTAAGTCTATGTATAGAATCCCCCTTCAATTCAACAAGAAATAATGGGAATCACTTAGTAGAAAAAATAAGGCAGACTTGAGCAAAGATTTCAAAATAGTAGGATACCCAAACGGTCAACAAACATGAAAAGTGACCCAACTCATAAGGAAATGAATGAATTAAAGTTATAATGAGATACCACTTCAAAACATCGATGAGCTAAAATTAAAAACACAACAATCAATGTTAGAAGAATATGGAGCAATAGGAAGTCATATGTTAATGATGACAATGTCAACCTAAACATGAATAATATAACTACTTTGAAGAATGGAATAGCATTGATTAAGCATACACTTACCTTGTGACCCAGTCATTCCACTCACAGGTGTATAATCAACATGCATATGTGCATAAAAACATACACAAAATGTTTACATACAAAATATCCATAAGAGCATCACTGCCAGAGCTAAAGATATGTCCTAAACACTGGCTGAAAAGTTTGTTCCATTAGTGAATACACTATTGAATGAAGTTCCTGGTGAATACGAAAAAATGAGTTTTAGTTGTACATAACACAGAACAAACTTTTTGACCAACCCAGTATAATGTAATTTAAGTTGCTTCAGTCATGTCCAACTTTTTGTGGCCCCAGGGACACAAAGGCTCCTCTGTCCATGATGTTCTCCAGACAGTAATACTGGAGTGGGCTGCCATTTTTTTCTCCAGGGCATCTTCCTGACACAGGGATTGAACCCGTGGCTCAAGTTTCTTACATTGGTAGGTGGGTTCTTTACCACTAGCATCACATGACTAGTGGCAGACTGGTGTTAACCAGTCTCCCATTAATATCAGTACCAAAAGGCAGACCAACAGTGTCTGTTAACTATAGTATTGCCCTATTTCTTGATCTCCTTCGTTTTTTTTTCTTTTCTTTTTGATGTGGACCATTTTAAAAGTCCTTATTGTATTTGCTAACAGCTCTGCTTCTGTTTTATGTTTTGGTTTTTTGGCCACAAGACATGTGAGATCTTAGCTCCCTGAGCAGGGATCGAATCCACACCCCCTGCAATGGAAAGCAAAAAGTGTTAACCACTGGACTAGCAAGGAAATCTGTTTGATTTTCATTTCTGTTGTTACATATCCTTTCTTACTTATTATGCTTGAATTTTATCGAGCAAACAAAATAAGTGACTCTAGCTATATGCAATCGCATGGATAAATTTTATTAAATTTATTTTTGAGTGAACAACTGAACACTTAAAATTACATAGTCTTTGATCTCATTTATGCAAAGCTCACAAGAGGCAACGCCCTCTGTGGTGTTTAAAGGTCAGGATAAAAGTCACTTTTGATTATGAAAAAGAGACATGATTGAAAGGGCATGACGAAGATTTCTGGGATGCTGGTAATAATCTAATGTTTTATTTCTACACCATGGTAGTAGACAAAGGGGTATTTGCTTTGGGAGAATGCACCACACTCTATACTTAAATTTGTGACCATTTGTGTGTGTGTTCTATTTCAATAAAAATGGTAGGAGAGCAGCTTTCTTTGTACTGTCTCACTCTCAATGTCCTATGTTATCTCACTCCTCAACTTTATTGCCAAGTGTCTGGAAAGAATTATTTCTACTTGATTCTCTCTCTCTTAATCTCACTTATTCTCTGCCCTGGCTTCTGCCCTAGTACTCAGAAAGTGTTTTCACCAAAGTCACTGATGACTCGCTAATTGCCAACTGTGTGTTTTCAGTCTGGTCCAGCTTGACCTCTCCACACCACGCCATGCCGCTGAGCTGCTTCCATTTGTGCTCCTTTCTCTTCCTCATCCTTCTCTTTTTGTGTGGACTATTTCAGTTGTGTCCCTACTTTGTCGGTTCGCCTTCAAATGCTGTCTGTCTACTTTCTTGGCCGTTAGTTTTGTGTTTTCTAGTTACACTTGTTCAGGGTTCTCTAAAATCAGACTTACAAATTGGCTGTAGACATGTTTTCTGTAACTCAAAGAAGTTTTTAGCACATTATTAATTATTTGTTATTGTATAAATCTCAGCAGATTTTACATAAAATACCACATTTCTGGAATTATAAAAATTAAAAACCCTGGGTAACCCTGGGATTTACCCTGTTGAGGGGGCAGAGATATTTTGGAAGTAAGTAGTAGGAGATTTTAGACCAACTCAGAACCTACTTATCTCTATTTTTTTTTAAATCATTTTATTGAAGAAGAGTTGATTTACAATATTGGGTTAATTTCTACATCTCTACTTTTTATAGTCTGTTTGGAGTACTTAGGACACTTCCCACCACTATAACATGTGTCTTCTTAGAGTATAGGTATTGAATTAAGTGGAGCTTCCCAGGTGGTTCAGTGGTAAAGAATCTGCCAGCCAACATAAGAGATGTAGGACACTTGGGTTTAACCCCAGGGTCAGGAAGATCCCCTGAAGGAGGAAATGACAACCCACTCCAGTATGCTTGCCTGGAAAATTCCATGGACAGAGGAGTCTGGTGGGCCCCAGTCCATGGGGTCTCAAAGAATAGGACGTGACGGAGCACTCATGCACTTTGAAATGGTGCAAAAAAAAAAAAAAAAAAAATCACATGGGAAACTTGTTCAAATGCTTCTGTTTCATCCCCAGGGAAAGCAATGTGACTGGTATTGGGTGAAGTCCAGGAAAGAATATATTTAAAAAAATCCCAGGTAACTGTGATGCAAGTAGCCCACGGAAGATGGTTTAGGAGAGTTTTTTAACCTTTATGTCCTGAACTCTCAGTTCTTAGTTATAAGTGCTTCACTCTGTGCTAGATGATATAGCTGTACAAACAAGTAGTCATAATAAATATGTCCAATTGATTGTTCCTCCCAGGCAAGCTGAAGCCTGAAGTTCCCATCTCTGTGTGTGAAAGTCTATAGTCTGAATCGTGTGTAGAACATTGACCTTTTGATTGTTGGGTCAAGGAAGCGTCTCATTGAGCAGGAAAACTATTGGAGAGTTAATCAGTATAATTAGGCAGAGTTGTTGTTGTTGTTGTTGTTTATTTGCTAAGTAGTGTCCAACTCTTCAGGAACCCTTGGACTGTAGCCTACTAGGCTCCTTGGTCCATGGGATTTTCCCAGGCAAGAATACTGGAATGAGTTGCCATTTCCTTCTCCAGGGATTCTTCCTGACCCAGAGATCAAACCTGCATTTCCTGCCTTGGCAAGATTCTTTACTGCTGAGCCATCAAGGAAGCCCAATTAGGCAGAGAGACAGTTATTAAGCCAGAGGACAAGGACAGGGAAATCATGGGTCAGTGAGAAGTTTTGGAAGAGACATGAAGAGCTGGGCTTGTAGCAAAGGCATGAGAAGGTGGCTGCCTTTGAAATAAAACTTTTGATATTCGTACAAGGGGCATAGCTAAATTGGTGTGTATCATAATGTGGTCAATGTTATACTGGAGTAATACATTATGTCTGAAAATAGTCCTGAGTCATTTAATGAAACATTTAGGTCAGTATCCTTGTTTGTGGCATCTGTCTGGGTAGCAATGATGTCCAACTGCTGAATAGGTTCCATGCTGTTTACCTGTAGCTACAGAGTTGAATCACTGATTTGGTCCAAATCAGTGATTTAGACTGAGTTGGATTCGGTGAATCATTCAGGTATAAAGAAAAAGGGAGCAGAAGGCTTGAGGGTGATGGTGAGTGATTTCAGAGTTAGACCATGGGTTCAGTGCTTAATAGTGAAGCGAGAAGTTAATTGACAAGGAATAAAGCCATCAAGAAACTAATAGCCTTGGCAACATTAGAGAACAGGTAGGTAGAAATGAGAGAAAATGAGGACTTGATGAAGGGAAATTGTAGTAAAAGAGTTTTTGTTGATTAAAATCTTAAAACCAATTCATTTAGTGTAANAATTGACAAGGAATAAAGCCATCAAGAAACTAATAGCCTTGGCAACATTAGAGAACAGGTAGGTAGAAATGAGAGAAAATGAGGACTTGATGAAGGGAAATTGTAGTAAAAGAGTTTTTGTTGATTAAAATCTTAAAACCAATTCATTTAGTGTAATGGTGATATTTCAGAGTGTTGCTGAAATGAGGTAGGGTTGAAGGTCTTTAGCATGAGAAGATTAAGGAACTATAAAGTAAGAAAAGCAGTGTTTGTGACATAAATGTATTTCCACATGTAAATATCAGAAAAAATGGTTTATTTTTTTAATAATGATTTTTTAAAAAATGGTTTATTCCTGCTGTTGCATTAGTATAGTTCACCTATACTCTCACTCATGGTCATTGTCAATTTGATGAAAATCCTTTGCATTTTTTAATCTCTTTTTTTAAATCAAATTTTTATTTCCTGAAGAGATGACAGGAAGAAAAGCAGTTCAGTCTAAATAAATGAATGGCAAGATAACATGGATAATACTGTAGAATTCTAGTTTTCAAGATACGTTTTACAGAAATCACTCCACTTATTAGAACAACTCATTATGTAGACTGGGAAGAAATTATCATCTACTTTTAAGAGACAAGGAACATAAGAAGACAAACTGAAGGTAGCAAATTAATAAGTGACAGAAGTCACATTAAAATCCCTGCTGCTACTGCCAAGTCGCTTCAGTCATGACATTTTTAATATTTTAGATATTTTTAAATTAATGAAGTTGTTGAGGATGCATTTAGTGTTGCTATATTTTCTTGCTTTACATTTTTCCATTAATGCTCACTAGAAAATTGAGTTATTCAAAGTCATTGAACAGATAATCCAAGTTACATACTCATTATTGAAAAAAAGCAAGAAGACTTTTACTTTCAGTCTTGTGTAGCTTAGTTTTACAGGATATAAGTAATTATCTAACAGAATTTATGGGACTCTGGATTCTGTCACCTTTTGGATTTTTGATATAAATAACATAGTATATATCTAGTTGATGTGTATGTGTGTGTATGAATTCTCATATACACAGGGACCTCTAGTTGCTTATATAAAACACAACAATCAAGAGCCACTTCTGGGACTTCCATGGCAGTCCAATGGTTCAGACTTCACTTTTCAATGCATGGGGTGTGGGTTTAATTCCTGATCAGGGAGCTAAGATCCCCTATGCTTCAAGGCCAAAAAAAAGCAAAACATGACACAGAAGCAATATTGCAACAAATTCAATACAGATCCCTTGAAAAAGAGCCACTTCTAAAATTTTCTATCTGTATTTGATGTTTCAATCCTCATTTTTTGGTAAAGTTTAATACCAGAGTGCTCTTCATTGACTATTTCTAAAAGGAAAATTTTCTATGAGTGCAGATCTCAAGAATGAATTGCAAAGGGAGAAAGGTCAAAACGCCTGAGCTCTTCTCATTCTCTCAATACACTCATGTCTATTTCCCCAGCTTTCTTTTCTGTGGAATATACCCCAGAAGAACAAGATGTGAGGGAAAGGAGGCAAAATCTCTACTCAGAAAAAGGGGTTCCAGTGTAGTACGTAGCACTTCTTAGCCTTATACCTATAAGCTTCATAGTTACTGTACTCAGTTTCCACATCTATAGAATGGATCATATAAGAAAAGGTACATGGGAGCATTTTGTAAAATATAAAGCACTTTGTAATAACATGTTTGATGAGGTGGAACACACATGACTGCGGAGTCAGATCTACTGCATCACCTGCAGCAAATCACTTAATCGCTCTGAATCTTAATTGCTCCTCTGCAAAATATAGATAACACACTGTTAAACATTGCTTTGATAAACTTGGGTTCAAAAATAAAATCATGTGTAGCATCTGTATTTCCATTTGTAAATGATACGTTAAAAATTTTTAAATATGATACATCAAAAAATTTTTTTAATTGACCCATTTATAAATGATACATTTTAACCTACAGAACAGGGAACAAGAAACCTTGCACAGTGCCTAGGCTTTCTTACAGAGTAAAACACATTTTTTTCCATAGAAAATTCTGCTAGAATGCTATAGTCACTATAGAATGCTATGGTCATATTTTAAAATGTTTTAATAATGCACAAATAAATGGGCAATATCTACCTGACTGAATAAGCACAAGGTGTATAATGACCTTCCCACCCAATTTTTGTCTTTGTATAAATTGGTAGTTTTTGTTTCTAGTTATTAATACAAGTAATTTTTTAAAGGAAACATACAGTTCTCGGTAAACATAGAAATACTATTAGAATTGAATACAAGGAGATTCAGAAGCCAGAGTGCAACCTGACAGTTTTTGATCTGGAAGAAAGAAGTGACATGAAATGTAATCAGATATGATAAAAACACAGAATTCAGTAAAACTGGTTTGCATGGTTCCAAAAGGGACAGGAACATCACCTTTTTTTTTTTTTTTTTCCAGCTTACAAACAATTTTCTGTGCAGTGGTGAAGATGGCAACTTTCTAATTCCGTTACGGTTGTGTCAGTTACTCCCTAACTTATGTGATCTCATCTTCCCACCCATTCCCCACTTTGCTGTTCGAGAGATCTTTATGAACTGAATCTCCCTTTTAAATCCTTCAATGATTCTCCACTGCCCTCAGGATAAAATTCATATTTCACATCAGGGTCCCTGTCTTCCTCTCTGCTTTCATCTTCTCTTGAGATTCTATTCATGTTCCTCCAGCTATAATAACACACCAGCAACTAACCACAGCTTTGTTCCTTTACACAGGTTTCTCTTTCCACCAACTCTTTCTCACCCTTCCCACCTTCTGAATATCCCTCCCTGACCTTTTTCTATTTAAGTTTTATTCCTCTACATTCCCATACTATCATGTGCTTATCTTGATCTTGCAGTTTATATTATCCTATCATATTTAGTACTTATTTCAACTACTACAGAGTTTATATTTTAAGTACTGAAAATTTGTTCCTTTTATAGATCCTTGATGTCAAACACAGTTTAGAAAACAGAGTAGGCACTGCAAACATTTGCTGAATGAATGAATAAAGGCAATGGGCATTGTTGTTCTTGGAATTTAGTTGCTAAGTCTGACTGTTTTGCAACCCCATGGACTGTACCCTACCAAGTTTCTCTGTCCATGGGATTTCCCAGGCAAGAATCCTGGAGTGGGTTACCATTTCCTTCTCCAGAGGATTTTCCCAAACCAGAGATCGAACCTGTGTCTCCTGCTTGGCAGGTGATTCATTACCACTGAGTCACCTGACCAAGGACAAACACTGGGATATATTCTTGGGTTGCATCTACTAAATCTCTAGCTAATTATTAACATTTGGAAGTTTAGAATGTGAATATACAACATTCCCTTTTTAGAAAAATGTGAAGAGGAAAATCAGCGGGAGTCCTCTTTCTAGCCAACTGTCTGCGGTTAGAGAGGTACTTTGAGATTAGTGAAGGTTGTACACTTGTAGGCGAAGGAAGTAACTGGAATGAAGTCCCTACCAGTCTTCCCTTGCAGGGGAAACACAGATTTAGTTTTCCCATTTTTTCTCCTTCTCCGAGGCATTGGCTAGCCCACCCCTGAGATTAAACCAAATACTGGATGGCCTTGATGAAGCCCGTGAGGAGATAAGCACAGCTTTTCAGGACAGATGATTCATTGCCTCACGCTTCACCCATTTGTGCACTGAGGATAATAGTATAGGCTGCCTCCTAGAGATGCTGCGAGGATTAAGGAGCTCAGAGAGATAATAAACATAAAAGAGCGTTGAACAGTTGCTTCAGGATTCAGTCTGAGAAGCAGAGGGAGATTCTCCTTAAATGCTCCTTATTTACCTGTCCTTCATCTCCAGACCATGTTTTGAATGTGCACACTTCAAAGGGCAGATGGAAGAGGTGGGGTGCCAATCCTTGGGACTTTATTTTCTGGCTTGTTCTACAATGCCATGGTGAATTTCTGTGGGTTTATTCAAACCAATGACATTTTCTGAGTCCCTGTTGCACTGGACTCCACAGACATGGGAGCCAGATAAGAAGCCCCGATGCTTCTTTAAAGGGAAGTTTGTTGGACCAACGAAGCCATGATAACCCCATAGCAAAGGACACGGGAGCTGTCCCACTTTTGTAGATCTGGTTTAGGATTATCCATTTGGTGGACTTTGAGGGGAACATTTTAGAGATCAAAGTGCCTTGGACAAAACAGACAACTGGAAAAATAACCACTGAACCAAGTTAAATAACTTGAACTGAAGTCCTGTACCTTTCCTCAAATATCTAGATATATTCACTGCTCTTTTCTCAAACTGTATGAAGATATGTGTTTGGGGCTGCATGCTGGTGTCCATATTGTCGCATTCTGGTAACTGATGATAACAAACAACGGACATATATCTACAGAACATCAGCAACAACAAAGGGAATCTGTATTAGTTGTAGGAAGTGTTTGGGTAAAATTGAATTTTAATAGTACCTGTTAAATACTTGTGTGTGTGTGTGTGTGTGTGTGTGTGTGTGTGTTAGTCTGCACAGTCTGTGGGGTTGCAAAGAGTCAGACATGACTGAGCAACTAACACACACACACATAAATAGTTAACAGGTTTCATAGAGATAGATGAAATATTCTTATCTAGGTATAAAGGCTAAATGGATAGAACCAGAATTCTGAAGAAATCTCAGGAGATTACACAAAAGTATTTTTCTATAAAATAGTGTTATTTTTCTATGAAAAAAGTTCATAATTCATTGATGATTTTTGTTTAAAAATAGAGCACAATTTCAATTAGTTATCTTTTTTTCTGAAATTGAAATTTACGGTAACTGTTTAGAAACAGCAGTGGGATTCTTATGACTTACACTTTTTCTAGGGAAGTCTCCTCTTTTTATGTGAACTAAAAAGAAATTTTGCTCCATATTTTTAATCATACAATAGGACATCAAGCATATTAGGAGACACAAGTCTTATGTAACTCTTGCTGTTGTTTAGTCACTCAGTTGTGTCTGACTGTTTTGCAATCCCATGGACTGTGGCCCGCCAGGCTCCTTTGTCCATGAGATTTTCCAGGCATGAATACTGAAGTGGGTCGCCATTCCCTTCTCCAGGGGATCTTCCTCACCCAGGGACTGAACCTACATCTTAATTGGCAGGCAGTTTCTTTACTGTTAAGCCACCAGGGAAGCCTATATAATTCTTATATTTTAATTATTTGAATGCTGATTTAGTAAAACTTGTAATATTTTAGGCTCTATACTTGAGGCAATGCATGGTACTTTGGCTAACGATTTTCTTAATAATTCTTTATTCACACAGTTGGTGGTCTTAAGGTTAGCAAGACAGCTCACTGGATGTACAGAATTAAAAGACTATCAGGGTCATTTCAAAAACTGAAAAAAACTAATCCTTAATTTGGTTCCAGTGATTTTCTTCCTGTCATTTGATTTGTTTCATTCAGGATTCTGCAGAACTTTCTCAGAAAATATTTCATTATATCTCTGTTTCACTGATTCTCTTGCCTCAAAATATTTTTAAAGCACATTCAAATTTATATAATTTTATAAAAATAAATTGTACACTTCTGCTTTCTCAATATTGAAACATCCTCTTTCCCTCACAGTTTGTTTCTAGTGTAATTATTTTACCATTTCGATGGATAAATTTATCTTTTTGTTTCACAGAACTTCTTTTGAACTTCAGAGTTATTTTGGACTCAGCATGTGGCCCATTTCAACTATTTTGATGTCTTGATTTTAGAGCAAGTTGACCCATGCCCTGTATTTTCTATGGGCAAATGTATACTTACTTTTTATTACAGTGATTCTACCCTTGATTTATGACACTTCTTAAAAATTTTTTAGTAATTTAACTCAGTATCTCTCTGCAATTCCATGTTGGGCTGAAGGCTAAATGGATAAGATTTGCAGCAACTTCTCATGTCTGTTTCTAATGAGCATGCTGCCACACCTTTCCAGTAAGTATTTATTTCCAACTTTATATTCTTTACTTGAAAGCTCATTATTTTGCATTTACATATAGGGAAATATAGGTAATGTGTTGTCTATTAGCACAGACATGTCAATGTTCTCAGTCTTGATGTATCCCTCACAATCTTACTCATCCTTGCTTTTCTAAGTCATTTGAAAATAATCTGCAAACAAGCAGAGTGAAAGAGTGGTGAATCCTATCTAATCTAGTTTATATCTTTTATTTTTTGCAAATATAGATGGATTCTGAAGAAATTTAATAGAAGGAGAGGAAATAATGATGAGGCTGACTTGCTTCCTCAGCCCTTTGACTCTGACACGAACACCATTGTTTTACTGCACATCATGATGATAATAGCAGTAGAGCAATGTATGGCCATAGCTAAAAGTAATTGTCCATTGTGACCTTCCCAATTATCTTGCTGCCTGAAAAATACAAGGGAACTATGATTATACATAGCAATGAATGGATTCAAAGAGTTCTATATGATTTTAGGCTATTTTTGATAGGGGTAGCATGTAAGGAATTATTTTTTTACTGTTCATTCATTCATTTAATAAGCACCTACTGAGTTTGAGTGAACTCTGGGAGATGGTGATGGACAGGGAGGCCTGGCGTGCTGCGATTCATGGGGTTGCAAAGAGTTGGACATGACTGAGTGACTGAACTGAACTGAACTGAACTGAATGTCAAGTGCTCATGAACGTTTTTTTTGTTTCTTAATTTTGTCTGTGCTGCATGGCATGTGGGATCTTAGTTCCCTGACTAGAGATAGAACATGTGCCCCTCTATCATCAGCACAAAGTCTTAACCACTAGACCCCTAGGGAGGTCTCCCTGTAAGAAATTATTGAATCAAGTAATTGAATGAATAAAAATGAATGAGATCCTTAAAAATAATACTGAAGGAAAGGGTTCAGTAGGTCTTGAGCTGTAAGGTCTACTTATTCAGATTATTTTGTAAATGTGATAATCTCCATAAGGAGTGTTATAGATGTGGGGATTCATTGCTATTATGTGCTATTATAGCCAGAGAATCAAGAATGTCTATGTCCTTTCAAACCAACAATCCTTTCTAAAGGATTTACCCCCACAGTAACCAGCAGCAGACGAAGTATCAGTTCAGTTCAGTCCAGTTGCTCAGTCGTGTCCGACTCTTTGCGACCCCATGAATCACAGCACGCCAGGCACAAGTAACTTTTCATGGCTTTGTGTGTGTCTAACCATTTAGCAAAGAGTTTCTGTTAACATTGGGTTGGAGGGTATTCCTTGAGCGTCAGGATTTAAGTGGGGGCTCAGTAAAAAGATCTCATCCCCATATTCTGAATTCTGGAGCCAATCTCTGGAAGCAGAGAAGGAGTGAAGGGAAAGAAACAAAAGAAAAAGGAAGAGACTTTGTGTCTAAGAACCCATCCCACTCCCTGGAGTGGAACAGAGAGAGGCTTCCTGAATGGGCCCCAGGAGGTAGGGCCCTCTCTGCCACTGGCTACCGCAAGGGTAGGAAAGGAGACCTTTGCAAGAAAGGGAAAACAGAGTGTGTATTTTTGTGTATTTTAAGGCATGATGATCCCACATCATTTAATGAATGTCTTGGGAATCAGAATAATTAAATAAAAACTCCTTTTATTTTCCCAGTATAACCCTCCATAGTGGAAGCTCCCTGGTGTGAGGCTATGCTCCAACATTCCCTAGTTGATTGATGAATGAAGAGGGAAACATTTAAGTTCTGGAAAGGGACACATAGACATTCCTTGGTGGTCTAGTAGTTAAGACATTGCCTCCCAATGCAGGGGGTGCAAGTTCAGTCCCTAATCAGGGAGCTAAAATCCCTCATGCTTTGGGGCCAAAAAGTCAAAACATAAGACAAAAAAGTCTTTACAAAAAATGGTAGCAGCTAACCAGATGATAAAATGGGCGAGGAGCAAAAGGACAGATGTACAAAATCACCATTTGTTTTTCTTACTGTGGAACTAAAAGAGGTTTGATTTGGTTGGACCATATAGTGGGGCAGTCACATATCAGCTGTGTCCTGGGTGGTCTAGACAGCCTCCTCTCAGACTGATTTTCGAACTCCCATCATGACTAAATATACCCCTTTCAGAACTCTTTCTATTCTCAACAATCTTCCTGTATCACTTTTACGAAGCAGACATTTTCATCCTGGGTGTAATTTTGGAAAAGTTATTGAAACTCTGTGTCTTGGTCCACCCATGTGCCAACAGGGAATATACAATAGCTACTTCACAGGCTTGTTGGAGCATACATGGAATTATGTCTATGAAGAGCTTTGCAAGCTGGGAAGTATAATACAAAATTGTGATTATTAAGTGGATGAGACCTCTGTCATGTCTTATATTTTGTACCATAGAGCCAAAATTTTGAAAACAAATATTCAGTTCAGTTCAGTCGCTCAGTTGTGTCTGACTGTTTGTCATCCCATGGACTGCTGCACACCAGGCCTCCGTGTCCATCACCAACTCCCAGAGTTCACTCAAACTCATGTCTATCAAGTCAGTGATGCCATCCAACCATCTCATCCTCTGTCATCCCCTTCTCCTCACACATTCAGACTTTCCCAGCATCAGGGTCTTTTCCAATGAGTTAGTTATTCACATCAAGTAGCCAGAGAATTGGAGTTTCAGCTTCAGCATGTCTTTCCAATGAATATTCAGGACTGATTTTATTTAGGATTGACTGGTTGGATCTCCTTGCAGCCCAAGAGATGCTCAAGATGTTCAACTCCAACACCACAGTTCAAAAGCATCAGTTCTTTGGTGCTCAGCTTTCTTTATAGTCCAACTCTCACATCCATACATGACTACTGGAGAAACCATAGCTTTATGCAATATTCAATAAATACAAGTCACTTAATTTTCTTATGCAAAGTACTTCTTTGTCCATAAAGTTCAACTCAATAAAAGTGGTTATATTTAAGAAAAAATCTAAAGCACAGATGTCAGATACAAGGTACATGGGGCTAATTCCTCAGTTGTGTTCCCAAGGCAGATCACTAATTGATAACGCTTTTTCCATTGTGCCAGGATGAAGTCTCAATATTCTTCTCACCATTCCAAATAGCTAAAACTGATGAGTAAAAGTTGACCCTTGAAATCTATTATTATTTTTACTGGATTAAAGCTAGGAGAAGGCAGGGTACCTTTTTTCTCCCTGCAAATCATCCCTGAAAATAACTAATTCAGAGAGAAAAAGCTCCATCTTAAAACATTTTTAGGGATGAGAAAGTGAGAATTGTGAAGTGAGCTTTCCTAATGAAACAAGAGAGATACTTTAAAAAATGGGGGTTCTTTTGGTATCTCAGATTATTGATTGCTTAATTTCCTTCGAATTCAACATGATTTCATATCAATTGTGTTAGTTTTAAAGTGATGATTACAAAATGACTAGGTGTGTGCCAAATAATAAATATAAATTCAAGTAAAAATGTCCTTGAATAGCTCAGAACAATTTTGTGAATGGAGTCTAGAATACAGGCAAATGCATTAAAATGCCATAAGCATGTATACACATAGTTATCAAGCCACTGTTGGATACTATCTTCATGCATCATTTTGATGCTGCTTAATGTAGGATATGCCGAAAAGCTATTATTTAGTCTTTTCAAAAATACCTAGTAAATAACCTTCTGCCCAATTACACTTTTCCTTAAGATTCAAACACTAAGGCCTTAAAGATGTATAATGGTTTTCTTCTGAATGTGTAGCAAAATATTTAAAAAAAAAAATGCTGCTTTTAAGCTGGTAAATACTTGATAACAGACACATTCAGAATGGATAAGTGTGGACCAGGATAAATGAAACATGCTGTAAAAAGGAACATTCTTAGATTTATGCAAAGGTTCTGCAATGGAGGGGATAAAGATGAGGGTGTGAGTAAAGTGGACCTTTGTACTGATGCTGATGTGGGTCTCACCTTCTTGTAGGAGGAACACAATGTGTCCAGTAAGCAAACTGCAGTGTCAACCATTCTGAGCGATGAGAAGCAAAAGCCATAGGCTATCCCTCAGCCTCTCGGCGCCACGAAGACCTGGCCTCAGGTGACTTTTCTTCCCTTCATAGTGGAAGATCCTCCCACTCTGCCTTACCTTCTGAAGGATGATTTCTTTTGCTGAACCAGGGGACAGAATTATGGCAGTGAGATGTGAAAACCAAGTGAGAAACAAAACTACTTACCGCCATCTTGTTTGTGAATATAAGATGCTGTATTTGCAAGAAGCTATGTTTGAATAGCTATGTGGGTGAAAAAGGGCCTCTCTCTCTGGGATTTTAACCAACATGCGACATAACACTGGATTCAGTTACACTCCATAATTAAAGGTATGTTTTAGATACTTTTTCATCTGTGGCCCAGAACAGAGATACACTTGCTCCAGTGACCCAGTTCTTTCAGTTTTATTCATTTAATATATGCAGTGCAGAGGGTTAGAGACTCAACCCAGCGAGATGCCAATTTTTTCTTGGCTAGACAATTGGAAATAGACAAGAGAACCGATAACTCTGCATACTCAGATGTCCTGGGGGGAGATGTCAGTTCAGATCAGATCGAAAGGGCAACCTTGTAGAAAGAGAACAGAAAAATACTCTTATCCAAGCCTCTGTCAAGTGTTCATCAGATCTTTTAATTTTGTAGCAAGAATACTGATATATTATATCTCACATACAACCATTTATTAAGTATGTAAATAAGGAATAAGCAGGCATGGACTATGAAAAATTACAAGGATAACATCTCATGACTTTGGGGATTTAATTTTAACCTAGTTAGTCTTCTCCCCATGATAACAAAAGGGGAAGTGATAGAAACAAGTTAAATATTTCAGCATCAGAGTTGGAGAGACAGGCTTGATCAAGTGCTAGTTCTCCCACTTACTGGTTACATAATATCGAGGTGTTCATCTAACATAAGAGGATAATAAGACAGCCTATCACACCAGCTCTCCTGGGAGATACACTGACATAGCACTTTCAATGTATGTATTCTATTTCTTTACATGGGCATTTTCTGAAAATAATTTATGTGTAATGTAAGTTATGTAAGGTATGGCAGCTAACATTTATCTTTCAGCCATTCAATCAAATACATAGAAACAGGTTGAGTGTGTTACACATGGATGGATATAAAAATAGGAAATTATTTAAGCATCTTTAAATATCTGAACTCAGGTGTCTTTATTTATCAAGATATTTATAACACTAGCAGCTGAACTTTCATGTATAAAGAGTCATGAATCTAAACAGTGGCACAAGGCATTGACTCCATGACAATTATGTAACCTTAAACTTCTCAACGCACAACCAGTTAAGTGTCTACATTCAAGGAGAAATGTTTTCTAGGTGTCAGCTTCTCAAGGCTGCGGCTCCAAAGGAGGTCACTGCCCTGAGTAATGAGAACAGTTGGGAATTTCTCCCCTTCTCCATCGCCTGAAGGTCAACAGCCATCTGGTCTAACTCATGCTGGCTTTCCAATTGAGAATGAAAACAGATTTTCTATCATGGCCAAGAACAAAGGGCAGGGCTGAATCATGGGAAATGTAGATGACACAGTTGCCTTCATCCAGGCAGAGTGTGTGTCTCAATTTTCTGTAATTCATTCATGGGCAAAGTGTCCTGTGATTCAGAGGCAGAAGCATAAAGGGTATTGGAAAGAGGGGGAAAATGAGCCATGTACCGGCATCCCCTTGGAATGATAATGCAGCTCTGAAAATGAGGAGTCTCTTTGGTTAATCCAAGTACTTTCTTTCAAATACAGAGAATACCCACCAGTCAAAGAGCTGCCTACTCTTTGCAAATATGAAACAGAAGTTATATACTTCAGCATTCTATGTTATGAACCTTTTCTTTTGCCTTTGCATAAAAGAAATATGACACCCCAAATAGGGCACTGACCAACAGATTAAAATCACTTACTATGAGTGTACTTTATTTTTTTGGCAGGCCATGTGCTAATCCAGCTGTCACCCATTTTCCTTTTTCCCTGACTGGTTAACAAATATTGTCTGGTGATATTACTGTCCAATTTTCTTATACCCAAAATTATTAACATTGGAAAAAAAAGCTGAATTTGGGTAAGATGTCCTATCCCTGTTAAATATTTCAGACACATTACAGAGTTCCACATACTTGGTGAAACATTTAAAATAAATATCCAAGTGCCAATACCTTGTTTTTTCCAGTTTATTTGAGGGATATTAAATATGTTATAATTAATTTCATATGCTGTATTAAGACATTCCATTTATATTCTCAAAACTACAGGGGTCTCCATAACAGCCCTGAGTGATTCCATTTTGCAGTACAAGGGATATTGTTAATGTTCAAAGATTAGAAAATGCACCGTCTTTGATCTTTGCTCCTTATTGAAAGGCAGCATTCAGACATCAGGAATGCATTTTCCTCCAAGTAGTTGATTTCTCCTAGAGGAAGATATGATTAAATAGAATACTCCAGACTTAATAAGGTAACAAAAGAACTGGCAATTTCTTTTTAGCTCCCTCTGTTCTCTCTTCATTGAGCTGTTTGCCTTGGGATCGAGAAACTAGATAGAACAAATTGCTGACCTCATAACAGTCACGTGAGTTATTTTGGTCATGCCAGTTATGAGAAAGAACATGAGCCAGAGGCAGAAACACTTTGCCAAGTGGGCATTCAGTAGTTTATTTTAATAGAGGTGTATTAGTCACTCAGTACTGTCCGACTCTTTGTGACCCAATGGACTATAGCCCGCCAGGCTCCTCTGTCCATGGAATTCTCCAGACAAGAATACAGGAGTAGGTAGCCATTCCCTTCTCCAGGGGATCTTCCCAACCCAGGGATAGAACCCAGGTCTCCTGCATGGCAAACAGATTCTTTACTGTCTGAATCAATGGCTCAGTGTATAGTATAGATTGGGCATCTGGTCAAATGCGTCTTCAAAATGACTGGATTCTTGCAAGTAACAAAACTAGAGGTTTAGAAAGGGAATTTCCACAGCTACTGCCCATATTTCTTCAAATCTCTCCTTGTTTGCAGCACTTTTTCCATAACCCTTTATTCTTGTAGTCATTAGTTCATAGAGCTATTGCCTGGTGTAAGGGTAAGCATTAGAGTGTTGCTTATATTCACAACTTCTTTTCATGGGGGTTACAGTTCATTGATAAGACATCATGGATAGATATTTAGAGTCCTAAGCTAAAGTTTTGACAAATCTAATGCATTATTCCCTTTTAAAATAAGCTTTTGCTAATTGCCTGGCCCATGCAACCACAGTGAATCCTTTGGGTTCTCCTGGTAGTTCAGCAGTAAAGAATCTGCCTGCCCATGTAGAAGATATAGGTTTGATCCCTGGGTAGGGAAAATCCCCTGGGAAAGGAAATGGCCACCCACTCCAGTATTCTTTCCTGGGAAGTTCCATGGACATGGAGCCTGACAGGCTAAAGTCCACGAGGTTGCAAAGAGTTGGATGCAACTTAGTGACTAAACAACAACAATTTCAAAACACATTTATATTTATATTAATACTTGTGAAAAAGACAAGATAGCAGATAGCTGTAGCCAGGCTCTCTCCCGTAAGTCTTTTCAAGTATGACTAGATTGTCCCAGTGGCCTCACTTTACTCTGCCTTCCTTGTATCTTCTAGAATGGTTATATCTCTACTGCTGCTGCTAAGTCACTTCAGTCGTGTCCGACTAAGTGCGATCCCATAGACAGAAGCCCACCAGGCTCCCCCATCCCTGGGATTCTCCAGGCAAGAACAGTGGAGTGGGTTACCAGTTCTTTCTCCAATGCCTGAAAGTGAAAAGTGAAAGAGGAGTCGCTCAGTGGTGTTTGACCCTTCGTGACCCCATGGACTGCAGCCTACCAGGCTCCTCCATCCATGGGATTTTCCAGGCAAGAGTNAGTGGGTTACCAGTTCTTTCTCCAATGCCTGAAAGTGAAAAGTGAAAGAGGAGTCGCTCAGTGGTGTTTGACCCTTCGTGACCCCATGGACTGCAGCCTACCAGGCTCCTCCATCCATGGGATTTTCCAGGCAAGAGTACTGGAGTGGGGTGCCATTGCCTTTTCTGAGAATGGTAATAGCTCAGAACATATTCAGCAGCTTTTCATTGTCCTTAGGATGAGGACAAACAGCTTGAATGTGACCTTCCAAGCCAGGCATGATCTGGCCCCTGGGGACCACTGTAGCCTCATCTTAGGCTCAATGCCCTCCAGCTACATTGTTTTTCTCTCAGTTACTCCTATGCGCCTGACCCAAATCAATCCAAATGACATGGCCAAACCCAAGTACAAGTAGCTGCATCCAGGGGTGTGTGTCTGGGCTCAGTCTTATCTGACTCTTTGCTAGTCCATGGACTGTAGCCTGCCAGACTCCTCTGTTCATGGGATTCTCCAGGCAAGCATACTGGAGTAGGTTGCCATTTCCTTCTCCAAGGGATCTTCCTGGACCCAGGGATTGAACTTGCATCTCTTACGTCTCCTGCATTGGCAGGCAGGTTCTTTACCCACTAGCACCACTTTGGAAAACCACTATGTGCCTGGGTGGTTGCAATTTCTCTTTCCTCCACAAAGTTCTCCATCAGAACCAAACCTTCTGAGCTTGGGTACAAGGCCTCCTGAAATTTGTGAAACAGCATTTAATAATTTGTCTTGCATATATTCTCAAGAAGGGATAAGAATCTAAGCGTGCTCTCCACATCTGTGGACCACTTTGCTTCTAAATTCCTTTATTCTAGATTTGGTTTCCTGAGTTGATGCTATGAATGGCATGACAAAATTACAAAAACTTGGTTAATGTTGTAAATCACTTGTTGCTGGAATTTTACTCAATAGAAAAAAGAGTGCAAAAAACTTAATAATATATTAATCTAGAAATTTGAGTTCATTGCAGAAACGTAATTTTTCAGATGTTTTCTTAGTAAAATTTCAATTTAACAAATATTTACTGAAGATTTTTCCCAAGTAAGGAAGTTCAGAAATTCTTTGGTAATGATTAGAATTTTTAAAGCATTTTATTTCAGCAGTATTTAATTTCATTTGTGATTTCTCTCTCACTGACATCTGTATCAGTGTTATCTCTCTATTAGTAGATGAGAACACAGAATGAATATTACTTGATCACTACCCCAATTTTTGGCTTTCGGGTAGCACTAGTGATAAAGAAACCACCTGCCACTGCAGGAGACACAAGAGATGCGGGTTCTATCCCTCGGTCAGGAAGATCCCTTGGAGAAGGAAACCCACTCCAGTATTTTTGCCTGGGGAATCCCAAGGACAGAGGAACCTGGCGGGCTATAGTCCATGGAATCACAAACAGTCAGACAAGATTGAGGTGACTTTACACACACACACACCCTAATTTTCAAGTCCAATTATGTATGTGCTTTTTAAGCCTTTGTATCATATTTCTTAACACCCCACTGTCCAAAGTAAATCTAATGGCTAAGCTTAGAGGCAGAGTGGGAGAACACTGCAAGGTCATGTGAGAAATGTACGGATACAGAGTGTGTTACGGGCTGAATTGTGCCCCCTCCCCAATTCACTGACAACCTAATCCTAGTACCTTTATTTGGAGACAGAGTTTTATCGAGGTGATGAAGTGCATGAGGCCCTTAGGGTGGGCCTTAGTCCAATCTCACTGGTGTTCTTATAAGAAAAGGACATTTGGATATACAAAGGGACACCACGGGTTCACGCACATAGAGAAATTATTCAAGGACAAGAAAAGAAGGCAGCCATCTGCAAGTCAAGGAGAGAAGCCTTAAGAGAAACCAAACCTGCCAACACCTTTATCGTGGACTTTTAGACTCTAGAACTGTGAGAAAATAAAATTTTAATGTTTAAGCCACCCATTTTTTTATGGCAGCCATGGCAAATTAATGTAGGGAGAGATGCTAAAGATGATGAGAAAGAGAAACCGTTTGTTTTTACAATATATTACAAATAGATAAAAATCCATGTACTCTTAGACCCTAAATTCCAGAGTCAAGAAATAAGCAATACACATAATAAAAACAATGAATTATGTAACAGATGAGAAGAGGACAAATGTTATAGAAAAATGAAAGTTACTTGGGGTTAAAGGATCAGTAGTGCTGGGGACAGAGGGAAGCAGTTTGCACTATTAATTGGATAGTCAGGATGAGCATCTCTGAGAAGGAAAAAATGAATGAGCTCTTGAAAGATGACTTCCTTCAAGGGGGCCAATCCCCCAGTCTATCTAAGGAGAACATGCCAATAGAGACTAGAAGAGCACAGAGGCTCTGAGATGGAGGTCCCTGGAAAGTTGGAGGCACAGCAAGAAGCCAAGGTGGATGAAAATTGTAGGAGATGAGTCAGAGGCTGAACAGAGGCTAGCCTACATGGAACCATGTAGACCAAGTGAAGACCTCAGACATTGCAAGGTTGTGAAGGACTTCCTTCACACGTGGCTCCTTCTCATTTTTCAATATCTGTGCCTGCCATTGGTACTATAAATTCCCAGTTTCTAAGAACCAGCTACTAACCTGGTCCAAGGTTTGCCCTTTCCCATAGGTTTGAGATATCTGAATGGTACTCCATGAGGAAAGGGCTTCCCAGGTGCCTCAGTGCCAATGCAGGAGACAAAAGACTTGGGTTATATCCCTGGGTCAGGAAGATGCCCTGGGGAAGAAAATAGCAACAGGCTCTGGTATTCTTGCCTGGAGGATCCCATGGACAGAGGATCCTGGAGGGGTACAGTCCATGGGGTTGCAAAGAGTTGGACACGAATGAATGACTAAACCACTACCATCACCGTTGCATGAGGAGTACCACCACTCAGACTCAACTTCTGATTCTCAAGGTTTTTTCCCCCTTAACTACCTAATCTTTGGCTTTCTTGGGTTGCTGAAATGATTATGTTATAAACTTTCATTTGACACTTGCTAAAAAGGCTATAGTTTTTCCAGTTGGTCATGTATGGATGTGAGAGTTGGACTGTGAAGAAGGCTGAGGCCGAAGAATTGATGCTTTTGAACTNGACATTACAATAAAAAGCAAAGCTTTGCAAGCTACCTTGGGGAAAAGCAACGAAAAGAGCAAATGTCAAGGCCCTGAAGTAGCAGCCAATGTGCTGGAGGAAAAAAAAAGTCAGGAGGCCGCTATGGCCGGAACGGAGTGAGAACACAGGAGACAAGTCGCAGATGATGTCAGAGAGATGCCCGGACTGAGCATAGCCTTGTAAGGCTCACTGACCCTAGTGAAATGGGAGCTGCTGAAAGGGATCTGAGCAGAGGAGTAACATAAGCTCACACATAAAAGCCACTCCCCACCCTCCCCCAGGCTGCCGTATGAAGATGAGCCTAAAGTGGGGACTTCCCTGGTGGGCCAGTGGTTAAGAGTTCACTTTCCAATGCAGGGGGTTGTTTCCCTGAAAAATTTCCCTCTTAGATAATGGAAATTCAGTTCTAGAGTAATCCTTGATTCTGTTCTTTCTCTCATACCTCTACCTAGCCTGTACATATATTCTTGGCTCTAGTCAAAATGTATCTATCATTTGACTGTGTCTTATCCCTCCCACTGCTACCAGACTAGTGCAAGCCATTATTATTTTTGAAAGTCTTATGCTGTGTTGACTGTCTCCCCTTGCCTCTCCTCAGATCNATTTCATGGCTGCAATCACCATCTGCAGTGATTTTGGAGCCCCCAAAATGAAGTCTGACACTGTTTCTCACTGTTTTCCCATCTATTTTCCATGAAGTGATGGGACCAGATGCCATGATCTTAGTTTTCTGAATGTTGAGCTTTAAGCCAACTTTTTCACTCTCCACTTTCACTTTCATCAAGAGGCTTTTTATTTCCTCTTCATTTTCCGCCATAAGGGTGGTGTCATCTGCATATCTGAGGTTACTGATATTTCTCCCAGCATTTTTGAAAAAAATGACAGGAGACACGAGACTTAGGTCATTTTTTTTTTTTTAACCTACAGATCTCAGGAAGCATGAGAGCAAAATTTAGCATGAGTTGTATATGACAATCAAATGCATCATGACTATGTTAATGAATGTCTGTGTAGATGTCAGCACCAAGAACAAACACCTCACTGAAAACCAGCTCAGGGTTGATCGTAACCAAAGGACAAATTCTAACTGTCCCTTTACTTGCTATGTGACTTTGGACAAGTCATTGACCTTACTCGCCTTGGTTTCCCCATCAATAAAATGTAGATAATGTTGCCTATGCTAGTGTACAATGATGAGTAAATAATGTATGATTCCCCAAACATGGTAAGAACTTGAAAATACATAGGTTGAACATATTAAAAAATATTAATGTATATCCTATTCATCTCATTGCTGAATCATTGGATTTTAAAAAGGAGAGTAAGAATTTTCAAGAGCATCTGTATCCCTTTTTCTCTTGAATGCTAGATATTCAGACTAAGATGAGGGTGTCTGGGGAGATAGGAGGAGAGAAAATGTTACTTACCATTAAATGACTGCCAGAAGTCAAATACTCAATTGTTAATAACTCATACTGGATGTAAGGTCATTTTCTCATTTTTCACTTTTCTTTTTACTAAATTTCAATATCCTTAAGAATGTCCATGAACTTCTTTGAATTAGAAACTATTGTGCTTTTGTTGACATTAATGATGGTTTATAGAATGAATGCTTTAGGTATGAGACACACGCATCTATACAAGTGGCAGTACACTTACATTCAGAGAGTCAGAGCAAGATGGTGTAGCATGAAGTACGTAGTGGGAAATGTGGGTGAGGGAGGCTATTTGTGAGGGAGAGAGAGTATCTATCCCGAGTTCTGTAACCGTGGCAGTGGGGTTTGGTGAGAATTTAAGACTAAATTACATTTTCATCAAAGGAGAGAAACAAACTCCTTAATTCTTTCAGTGTCTTCACTGGTGGATTGCTCTCAGGAAGACCTTTCTGTTTGGTGCTTAGCATATTTTGGTCATTCTCTACAGTATAATGATGTGTTCTAAGCCAATCATTTCTTTAAACTATGAGAGAAAATTATTTATTTAAAGAGAAACATATTATTGCTTTAGGGCCTCCAATGATGTGTACAAAATACAAATTCAACAATTAAACTACATTAAATTAAATTAACTCTGGCAGCTGTAATTTCCCATGAAAAGCACAGCAGAGTATCGGACATGAGAGAATGCCATGTAAAACCTGTTATTTTTTTTTCTTATGGTTTGAGTTATTTAATCTTTTCATTCCCAAAAGAATTAGAATGCTCAAATATACTTTTTATATGATTCAAATTGTTCATATTAAATATATCTACTTGATTTGTCTATGAAATTTTCTGTTTGGCAGCATATCAAACTGAAAAATTAAACAAACTAACAATAATTTGGTAACTATCAATATGAAGTGAAAACTACCACAAAAGCAAATTCTCATCACATAATATCGATTATGGCTTGTTTATATAGCCATACTTCCATTTTTATCCAATAGTAATTTAATATGATTAGCTCCTTACAGCCTGGAACTATTTCACTTTGGGTATTTAGCAGTGGTTGACATATCATACTCGTAATTTGAGTTAAATTTAAAGACTATATGGTACTGGGGATGTGATTTTTCAGCTTTATTTATTTATTTTTTAATGTTTTAGGGCACACCACGTGGCATGTGGGATTTTAGTGGGTTTGATCAGGGATCAAGCCCATGCCCCTTACACTGGACCATCAGGGAAGTCCCTCAGCTTTAGTTCTTAGCACCTAGTTTAAATATGACATTTAGATGAAACATCCTTAAAATGACTCATCTCTCTCTGCCTCCATCTTCATCTTCTTCCTCTTTTTCTTTCGATGTGTATTTTATTTGTCTGGATTTTAAATATGATTTCTGAACTATCAATACAGGTTGTGATTGACTTCAAGAATTAAAGATTATCTAAAACTATCAAAGTTACAAACAGCAATCATTCGGGCTGGTATATACAGCTGAAAAGTTTGTATATACCAAAAGTCTTTACTTAATCTGCCAGTGTATCTGGATATTGATACTGAAAATGGGAGCCAGGCAACTTGGGTTATGGTCCTGCTCCTGGCATTACTTTCTTTTTCAAACTCAGAAAACTCACCCGATTCTTTTTTGTTTTAGTTTACTCACATACAAAGTGCTGATAATATAAGGGCTTCCCTGGTGGCTCAGACAGTAAAGAATCTGCCTGAAATGTGGGAGACCTGGGTAATAAGACCGCATGAAAATATGACTATCTAAAATAACCTAATCATGAGATTTAAAATGAAATATATTTATAAAGTATATATTATACATACACACATATTTTTAAAGTATAGATATTATACAAATGTTAGCTGCTTTGTCAGAATTGTCAATAAATTAGTTAATAAAATACATAATTAAAATTTGCAATCTGATGCATTATAGTTATTGTATTATATAAATTGTCACATGTTCCAGAAACATGTTAACAATGTAAAACCGTGCATTCAATATCTGTGGTATTAATAGAAAGTCTTGAAAGATATCAAAGCTCTGTTTTAATAAAAATCAAGTTTTACCAGATATCCAAACCAACCCAGGTGTTCTCTGCTCCAATAGACTTGCAAAATTGAGAATTCATTAGCCCTAAAGACAATCACTTCCATCACCAGGAATTTTGCAAGCTTTCATATATCTCTGAGGAAGTTTTTCCACTCCTTCCCCTTGGCTCAAGATGGCTTAGAATTGAATTTAGACTTGTGAGGAGAAAGTAATCGGTAATTTTTCATTTTACTAACATCTCTGTGTGTGTGTCTTTGTGTGAGAGAAAAAGAGAGAAAACCATTGATATAAAAGTCTTATAGCTTCTTTCCATATATACTTTCCCTATTCTTTCCATATATACTTTCCCTATTATGCGTTAGAAATTTTGGTGGCTTGGTTAAAACAGATTTTTGGTCATCATGGCTTGGGGAGCAAAACATATTTTAAAGATAGTTCAAGATCATAGTTGCAGATCTAATGATTTGGGCCTGCTGCTAGGCTGGAATTCCTGATGACTTCATTCAGAATTCTCCACTGTGTCTGTGCTTATTATGTAACACTGCAACAGCAAAGAGGGAACAATAGCTTTTCATTTTTTTCTGACACATATTGTTATTTTTTGGTGACTGAAGGAAAAACAATGTGTGCAGGGTAGTTTCTATAAAACTAAGAGATTTCTCTGAAGGCAGCCCCAACTGTGTTATTGTTCAGTCACTCAGTCATGTCTGACTCATTGTGACCCCATGGACTACAGCACACTAAGCTTCCCTGTCCTTCACTGTCTCCTGGAATTTGCTCAGACTCATGTCCATTGAGTTGGTGATGCCATCCAACTATCTCAGTCTCGGGTGCCCTCTTCTCCTCGTGTACTCAATCTTTCCCAGAATCAGGGTCTTTTGCAATGAGTTGGCTCTTCACATCAGGTGGTGAAATTAGGTTCTCAAAAATAAAGTCCTCAAACCAATCTGGTTCATGAAACGTACTGATTTTATGAGCTGTTTTCAGGAAAAAAAAAAAAAAGAAGAAGAAAGAAAAGCTTCCAAATAGCTTTTGGAAGCTATTGTCCAGAATCTTTTCTAAGTAACAGGGAAAGGAATTGGAGTCAGAGTGTTGATCCAGACCTCAGGTCAGCAGATACCCCTTTCTTCTCTGAGAGCTCCTATTAGACCTCACACATACCAAGGTGAATCTTTGTTAAATATATATATTGTTGTTGTTGTTGTTTAGTCAATAAGTCATGTTCAACTCTTTTGTGACCCCATGGACTCTAGCTCGCCAAGCTCCTTTGTTCATGGGATTCTCCAGGCAGGAATCCTGGAGTGGCCTGCTATTTCCTTCTCTAGGGGATCTTCTTGACCCGGGGATTGAACCTAGGCCATTGGCAGGTGGACTCTTTACCACTGAGCCACCTGGGAAGCCCTGTATACATATACACATACACAAACGTATGCACATACATGTGATTGTCAGACTCCCTGAAAGCAGCTTTGTTTAATAACATTTACCTGAGTGATAGAATGTGGGAAGTTCCGGTCCCTTCCGCCCTCTGTCAGAGAACACGAGGACTTGGAGGGATGTTGTGAGCCCTTTTTTAACAGGCCTGTTTTGGGTCTCAGACCTTTTCCTGCCTGCTTCTCTACTCTTATATTTACCTCTTCCCTCCCAGGACTCTATATCTAGTCTTAGTCTGTGACTTGCACTTCTATAATCAATGAACTTGGGAGTCTCTTACATCCAGAATTTCCATCCTTCCTACATTGACTAATCTTGAAAACCTTCAGCTTTTCCTTGATTACTCAGGCCATTGTCTTTGCTGTTAAGAAAGCTGCTGGTCCAAGTCGGGTGCATCATCCATTTACCCTTATAGATCATGCGTACATTTTCAGTGTACCACTTATCACAACATATCGCAATTGTGTTTATCAGTCTACTTATGAGCTCCTTTAGAGCAAGTGCAAAAACTTTTACCTATAATCACCATAGTATAGGGCAGGGATCATTGTAGATCTTTACCACACATGTGCACAGGCTTACACACACACACACACACACACACACACACACACACACATACATTTTAATTGGTGAAGGAGTAAATTGGAGAAAGGGATTCTCAAATAGGGGCTTAGAGAAAAGTTGAAGACTATAAATACCTCTTCAGAGCAGGGATCATCTCCTGTTTACCTCTGAGCTCTCAAAGCTTAGCACAATGCTTGGAATATAGTATGCACTCCATAAATATTTATTGAGGAAATAAATGAAGGGATATATAGAACAACAGATGAATATTTGGTGTCAGGAAAAGTGTTGCTATAAAACTTTGATTATCTGCTCGATAAGGGCATCCTTGCCACCAGTTTAGTTTCTCCTGTTTTGTCTTCTTCTACCCCCTGCAACTTGGTGTGTTGGCAGATAGACCCACAGGCCCAGGACTACACCAGTTCTGAGCCAGATATGACAGGGGCAAGGATTATATCAATAGCCTCAGTCCTACCCTCCTGGGATCCAGTTTTCTTGATTACCTAGGCCTGGTGCATCATGAATAAGTTCTGGGACTGTGTCAGCAACTTATTAATAACAGCCTTGGGTGAGCAGGGCCCATTTGGCAGGGTTATTTCATCATCCCTCCTATCAGTTTCAATTTCCTCTGCTGTATGCTGGTACATTTCACTTTCCCGACTGGACTTCCTCCATAGACAGCTGGTAGGCAATTTTTTTTGTTTGTTTCTTTCCATTATCACACCCTGCTACCTGCTCTCTTCTTGATTTATTAGATTTACCAACTGCTCAATCATTTCTGATACTGAATCTTTACACCTCTGCTTACCTCTCTCCAACCTTATGTTTCATGAGGTAAGATGCAGGAGTGGTGATGGTCTTCTATTTTCAGATCCAATGAGGCAAATCGGGTGGTCACGGAGGCATTCCTGGTAAGCCACTTTATCCATCAGAAAAGTTCTGTTTATGCGGAGTGCCTGGCTAAGCATATTTTTTCCTAGACTTATTTTCTCTACATAGACATTGCCAATGTTTTCACACATAATGAGCAATATAGTTTTATACTGGTAGATTTTAAACATTTTAATTAATTAATTATTTGGCTGCACTGGATCTTAGTTGCAGCTTGTGGAATCTTTTAGTTGTAGCATGCAAACTTTTAGTTGCAGCATGTGGGGTCTAGTTCCTTGACCAGCAATGGAACCCAGGCCCATTGGCAGCATCTTAGCCACTGGACCACCAGGGAAGTCCCTATATTGGTAAAGTTTTGAAGGCTGTCTTACACATCATCCTTAAAATGAAATAAATATCTTGTGTTCATACTTATATAGAGATAAAATAAGCATACAAATTAGGGAAAAGGCAAGCTCTTTATAATAGAAGAATTTCAATTAATAAAAGTGGAAGAAATGAAGGAAGATGAAAATCATCAATGGACAACCAGTAGAGTAATTGTTGTTACAGGTGAGCTATATCAATGGATATTAAAATCTGTGAGTAGAAGCTTGAGGAGAAATATCATGTTCATGTAGTCTCAAAGCATCTCTCCCAAATATTCATTAAATACAAAAAGAATTAACATTACTGTGTAGATGTCTGCAGGCACCATCTTATTAAATAATCAAGGTGAGCATCATGCCCTGATATGACTCACTGATAAGAGCACATCATTTCTATGGTAAAATGGTCCCAAATACATAATCTTAATCATGAGAAAATATCAGGAAAATAAATTCATCTGGAGGGCATTTTACAAAACACCTGACTGATACTCTTCAAAAATGTCAAATCATGAGAGACAAGAAATGACTGTCACAGACCAGACAGGGAGAGACAAGGAATTGTCATAGATTGAAGAAGATTAAGGAGACGCAACAACTTAGTGCAGAAAAAAAGAATGATGGAAGAAAAACTTGCAAACATTTTACTAGTTCGTAGTCAGTAGTATTACACCATGTTAATTTCCAAGTCTTGTTGATTATCACCCTGTGATCATGTAAGATGCTAACAGTAAGGAAAAGCTGGGTCAAAGGTACACAGGGATTCTTTGTTCTCATTTCAACAACTTTTCAGACAGTTTGTATCTGTGTTAAAATAATGAACTTAGGTTAAAACAATGTAGATTGCTTAGAACAGGGCCTGGCACACAGTAAATGCCTAACAAAGTCTCAGTCTTCCTGGGTGGTGCTAATGATAAAGAACCTGCCTGCCAATGCAGGAGACATAAGATATGTGGGTTCAATCCCTGAATCTGGATCAGGAAGATCTGGAGGGGGCAAGGTAACCCTCAAGGATTGCCTGGAGAATCCCATGGATAGAGGAGCCTGGTGGGATATATATAGTCCATGGAGTCAAAAAGAGTCGGCTACAACTGAGGCCACTTAACAGGCACACACAGTCATCATTATTGTCACTTTAGGTGACACCCAGTATGCATGTGAAGTCCACTACACATGCAAGTACTCTGCCCCAAACCCAAGCACTACACGACAGAGCCCCTATAACCAATGAGTAGTTACTTCCAGAAAGGACATGGAGAAACTGGGCTCTGGTGCTCTCTTCCAAAACATGTAGGAAAAGAAAACAAGACATTCTTTTTGCTTACTTTATCTGTTCATCTACTTGAATAGATTGCTTGAATTTCTCTGAATGTACATAGAGACCCCCTAGCCAGATTGCTTTGAGATAGTCAAGATGGACTCAGGCCTGGGAGGCCATATTTCTCTCATTGTCCAGAGCTGTTGAACAGCACTGCCTCAATAGATAAGAAAAAATTGTTTTCAAAAAGCATTTGACAAGGTTTGACGTTAAAGATTTATATCTAAAGCAGACCCAGGGAATAGGAGGTAAAATAGTGTATTGTTGCAGAAAACTAATTTAAGAGTAGCAGACAAAAGGCAGTCTTAGATGGCAAGCTCAGCTTCAAAGGGGGTTAGAAACAGCATGCTTTCCAGAGCTGTGGGAATCAGGCCCACCTATTTGGGGACATGTGCAGATGAGGAAAGATCATCGAATTTGCTGGTGATACTAACACTGAATATTATCAGATTGAGAAGGATTTAAATTGTGGGTGATTAAGGCAGAAGATGCCAAACATGGTTCAGGTATAAAGATACAAACCACTAAGTACAGGATCAAGGAGCCAATTATGCAGAGCATACACCCAGGAAAGGATTTGAGGATATTGTGGGGAAATCTGGAAAACCATCAAGACAGAGTACAACTGCATTAGAAAAAGGAACCCAGATTTACTAGGTTATTTCATCAAAGAGGAAGCAGATGAGAGGAGAGAGTAAAACTGTACCTTTGTGAGGCATTTACTTGATCCCTACTTTGAATACAGTGTCCACTGCTGGGCTGAACAGAAGATGAAAGAAAGGAGGTTTGAGGATGCAAGATGTGATGCGGCAAAGAGAAACATTTAATTGGGAACCTATTTCCATTTTATTCTCATTGGGAAATAAGGGATTTAATGGTGGAGATTTTTTTTTTTAATGGGATAGTCTCAGGGAAATTTTTGAAATACAGAAAATGGTGGACACGTTATTGTTTAGTTGCAGACTAAAAATCTCCTTTAAGGGACTCAACTAGAAAAGTCGACTATACTGCCGATATGTTGGTCTGTGCACGTAAAGACAAAACTAGCCCTAGGGTTAATACAGTAGAACCAAAGCAGAACTGTTTAATGCTATATCCAAGAAAAAGCTGTCAGGAAAAGCTGGGAAAGTAAAAGTGCAAATGAAGAGACACTTCAACTTATTTTTGGTGAAGGAGGTGATTAAAAATCACCGCTAAAAAAAAAAATAATCACAAGGAAAAGGAAGTGGGAACAAATTTTAAGTGACCAGTTTTGACAAGCGAAGTTTTCCTAATTTGCAACATCTTTACATATATACACTGCAATGTAGTTACATAAACAAGACTTGAAGTTTTCCACTTATTTATATTTGTATGCATTGCCTTTCTGATTTTGTCACAGTGAATGTGGATCCATTTTCACTAAGCAAGGTATGCCAACTCCAAGTAGCTCAGTCTAGCATTTTGCTTCCCATGGTCCACTAGACTTCATATATATGAGTCAACATGGAGTTCTGCCTACCTTGGCACACAGTAAAGGGAAAGCAGAAGCAATTTTACTGGTGATTTAGGATTAAAAAATAATTTTCATCTGAAATATGCAGACCAGCAAAGCAAAGTACAGAGTCTTGTTTACTCTTTGAAGCAGCTATGTGATTATCGCAGCTTGCCACTTTACTTTGCATGATAAAAAATCACAGAAATTTCTAGCTGGAAGGGACCTGAAGAATCATCTAGTACAATCCTCTTAAATTCTCGATAAGGCAAATGAGAAACAGAGGTATTAAGAAATTTACCCAAACTTTCAAAGGTACTTAGAAGCAAGCCTAAAACTAGAGTCTTGATTCCTAATCCAGCATTCTAATATTCAAAGTTGGGGTCTTCTAAATGTATAAAGCAAATGTAACAATGTAACCCTGAATTATGAACATGCAATTATGTTGGGTATGTCTTATTTTTTCATATTCTTTTGAAGTAGGACGTCTAGAGTTCTTGCAGCATTACAGTGTAGGATCCAATTGTTGGGAGCAACACAAAGGTTGAGAAGTACATGTCATCTCTAGGACAAGAGTGACCCCTGACTATTAGACTGGAAGGGGACAGATCAGTCCTTGAGAAAGCACAGTCCTTCATCAAGAATCACATGCCTTAAAGTAAACATTGACTTGGAGATCAAAACTACTTTGTATCTGAATCAGGAAGATCCCCCGGAAAAGGAAATGGCAACCCACTCCAGTATTTTTGCCTCCCATGGACAGAGGAGGCTGGTGGGCTGCAGTCCCTGGGGTCACAAAAGGGTTGAACACGAGTGAGCGACTAAACAACAACAAATCTAGTGATAGCTTTATTGCAACTAATGCAACTTGAGCAAATCAAGTGTGTTTCTTTCTTCTTGATCCTCCTAAGGGAAAGAATAGGATTAGATGATCTGTTGTTGTTTAGTTGCCGTCATTTCTGACTCTTTTGTGATCCCAGGGACTGTAGCCTGCCAGGTTCCTCTTTCCATGGGATTTCCCAGGCAAGAATATTGGAGCAGGTTGCATTTCCTTCTCCAGGGGATCTTGCCGACCCAGGGATCGAACCTATATCTTCTGCTTGGCAGACAGTTTCTTTACCACTGAGCCACCAGAGAAGCGGAAGCCCTTTTAGAAGAACTACAACTAAAAATGTAAGATTCTAATATTACAGTTCCTAAAAAATGTAAGATTCTAACATTACAGTAACAATGCTTCTTCCACAGAGGATGAGGAAGTAGAGAGAATGGAGGAAGGAGAAAAGGGTAGTGAAGACAAAAATATAAGAAGCATAGATCTGAAGTGTAGAAAGTAGAGAGGGTAGTAAAGATGACATTAGTGTGTGACAGAAATTACATTTGGATGCGCTTTAGGAAAGTGCCATATAATGTGATTCTAAGACAAGGGCACCCCACTCCAGTACTCTTGCCTGGAAAAATCCCATGGACTGAGGAGCCTGGTAGGCTGTAGTCCATGAGGTCGCTAAGAGTCGGACTTGACTGAGAGACTTCATTTTCACTTTTCACTTTCATGCATTGGAGAAGGAAATGGCAACCCACTCCAGTGTTCTTGCCTGGAGAATCCCAGGGACAGGGGAGCCTGGTGGGAGGCTGTCTCTGGGGTCGCACAGAGTCAGACACGACTGAAGCAACTTAGCAGCAGCAGCAGGCTTTCACCACAGGGGCCATGGGTTTGACCCCTGGTTGCAGAAGTTTGGCATTCTGCTGGATGCTGCAAAAAAAAAAAAACCAACATTGGACTTCTCTGGTGGTCCAGTGGTTGAGATTCCAGGAAAACACAGTATTGGAAATCGACAGGCAGTTTCTCCATAAACCCAGGACTGCAAGTTTGTCCTTCTGAAGCAGACAATATTCTGTGGGGTAGGGGAAGTGAGGCAACTCACTCCAGTGTTCTTGCCTTGAGAATCCCAGGGACGGGGGAGACTGGTAGGCTGCCGTCTATGGGGTCGNTTTCTCCATAAACCCAGGACTGCAAGTTTGTCCTTCTGAAGCAGACAATATTCTGTGGGGTAGGGGAAGTGAGGCAACTCACTCCAGTGTTCTTGCCTTGAGAATCCCAGGGACGGGGGAGACTGGTAGGCTGCCGTCTATGGGGTCGCACAGGGTCGGACACGACTGAAGCGACTTAGCAGCAGCAGCAGTAGGTGGAGTGAGCATCACATAGAAGAGATATTTTTTTTGGTTGTTTAGGGACATTGATATGTGAAAAATACATACTAAGGTGATTTAAAGTACAATCACCCTCAGTATTGCAAGATGCTCAAGCTATGAGAAAAATCTATGAGACCAGCTGAAGGAACATAGCTCATTGCATGGTCTTGAGAACCAGGAAGGGAAATATAGAATTCAGTCCACCAAGGACAGAGGGTGAAAGATTTATATAACTCTCAGTTAGGGAAAATTTTCTTTAAACTTTAAGAGTCTCTTCCTTTGACCCAGCTGGCTTATTGGCTTATTAATCTGCCATTGTTTCCTGCCAAAAAGTCTCTATCTTGTTAAAATCTCTAAAGTATTAATATCAACTTCACATGATATCACATGTGGCTTTACAGAATTACAGGATTCTGTACCTATTGGAAACTTTTCATGCATATTCTCTAAATGTTCTGCCAGGAGAACTTTGCTTTTACTAATGAAGATATGTTAAATTATTCAAATTACATTCTGGGTTACACGTTCAAAGCTAGGTGAGGGGAGTGGAATCTTGCAAGTGGCATTTCATTTTTTGGTGCTGAAATGGGAGCCACAACCTGTACCTGACTTTGAACTTCACATTGTTATGGTAAGGCCTCTGTAGTAGTTGAGATTGTCTGCAATACCTGTCCTCTGAGTACATGGGACTATGATGTTGTATTATTTTGTACCAGCAATTCATCAACATTTTGGAATATGTCCACCTCCAGGAAAAGGGCAGTAGGGTCCATGGTTTCTCTGTTACATTTTGAGCTCTGCTCTTTGGTTGTTGTTTAGTCACTCAGTCATGTCTGACTCTTTGTGACCCCATGCACTGCAGCCCAACAGGCTGTTCTGTCCATGGGACTTTTCCAGGCAAGAATACTGGAATGAGTTGTCATTTCCTCATTCAGGGGAGCTTCCTGACCCAGAGATCCAAGCTGGGCCTCCTACATTGCAGGTGGATTCTTCTACTGCTGAGCCACCAGGATATTTACAAAAGCCCAAAGGATATTTACAAAATGTGTGACTCTTTGTTCTTTTAAAATCATGTAATTAAAAAATTAGCCAAATAATGTAGTAAGGTTCCAAAGTCATAGCTTGAATGATCTTATTCACTAGCTTAAGAGTTTAGAAGTTAAATCTTTTAGAACTAGCTGCTGTTAATAATCATCATAGTCAATATATAGAATTCTCTATTTTCTTGCTATATTTTTCTTGTAATTTATTTATAAAAGGTGATGTTTTGATTGCTTAAAAGAGATTGTTATTCATTTATGTGTGGCCAGATTTGTATTGCAAAGATTATGCTACACAATTATTTGGGTGATTTATTTAAATAGTATTTAATAATAAGCAAAATCAGAAAATATTTTGGTGATTACATAATTATAAGGAATCCTTCTTGTGTTTAAATATAATATCCATATTCTATAGGTCCACTGAATCATGATAAAGTAGATATTTGTAAGATGCTTAAATTTTAATTTAACTAAATGTAATGAATAAACACCATTGATATTTGAATAATTACACATAGATATTTCCTTAGTATATTATCACATGATACATTAATATGAAACTGTCAACTTGACTAAATTAATTGATGTTTGGTTACTGAAGATTAACCAGAATATTTTTGCTACCTTTCAGTTCAGTCACTCAGTTGTGTCTAACTCTTTGTGACCCCATGAATCGCAGCCGGCCAGGCCTTCCTGTCCATCACCAACTCCCGGAGTTCACTCAGACTAGCGTCCATCGAGTCAGTGATGCCATCCAGCCATCTCATCCTCTGCCGTCCCCTTCTCCTCNAAAAAAAAAAAAAAAGTTAATAAAAATAGGTAGAAACACTTCACAAGGTATATGAGTTTCCTATTACTGTAGTAACAAAAATGTGTGTATGGTACTCAGTTGTGTCCGACTCTTTTGCAAGCCTCTCTGTCCATGGGATTTTCCAGGCAAGAATGTTGGAATGGGTTGCCACTTCCTATTTCAGGAGATCTTCCCAATCCAGGGATAGAAGGTAATTCCAGTGCATCTCCTCCATTGGCAGGCAGAATCTTTACCACTGAACCACCTGGGAAGCCAAAATACACAAGCCTTAAAACAACACAAATGTATTATCTTTCAATTAGGGAGCCCCCAAACCCCAATCCATCTCAAGAGCAAAGTCAAAGGGGCAGCAGAGTGGGTTCTTTCCAGACTCTGAGAAAAGAATTTCTTTCCTGGTGCTTTTCAGTTTCTAGTGGCCACTCATATTTTGGGATTTGTGTCTTCCTAATCTGTCTTCATAGTATATCACTCCAATTTATACTTCCAGCCTCACATCACTTCTCCTCTAACTCTTACTCCTCCTGTGTCCCTCTTTTAAGGACACTTGTGATTACATCATTATACCAGGATTCCAAACAAGCATAAACAACTATCCACTAGAATGTTGATGTTGATAGTACAGTTCAAATAATTGTTAACCTGAAAAAGTTTGCTATGGATGTCACTTATCACCACACACAATAATTTATAAAAGAGAATTTGCAGTACATTAACTGTGCATATAGAAATATGGCTCTTCAGAAATGCAACTACTGTCTAGAAAATGTTCATTATATATATTTTGTATAATGTAAACATATGTACTGTGAGTAAATTATTTATAAATGATTCCAGGGACAAGGGAAGGTAACACATAGTATTTATATATACATTGAATATTTAAATATGATTTTTAAAAGCAAAAATGAAGTTAAACTATATATTACAAGCTATAAAAATTAGAGTTATAATGAAAAAAAAGTGGGCCATGCAATTTTAAGGGGTAAAGTGTTCAGAATCATTATATCTTCCCTGAAAACAAGTTAGCTTTAATTTGACATGGAAAAGTATTCGTAGATCTACCAAGGACATAATCGGGATATTGAATTATTTTACTAACAATTTGGCTGTGGTTTGAAAAAAAAATTTCAGCTCACTTTGGAAGTTTTCCACTACTATAGAAAACTTCTAGAAAATGTTTAATTATATTTTTACTTTCACTTCACACATAATGAAAGCTACTTAAGGAACATTTTTCTAAGAACCACTGGAAGCATTAAGGTTCCTAATTTATCAACAAAATAATAAAGGCAATATACACTTATCATTTCAACAAAAACTTAGTACCTCTAAGGCAAAGACTGTATTTATAACTGGAAAGGATTATTATGGAAGGATGGCATGCATAGTGCCCTTGAAACATTGATTACTGGATTATCCCCAAGCTATTATTCCCCAAAGTTTATTGTGATGAGAGCAAAGTTCCAGTGGTGGTAAATCTTGGAGGTTGTAGCCATAACTTCTCTTTCCGTGGGTAGCATTGGCATGTCCATACGACATTCATTACATTTGGCTTCGCTCCTCTCAGAAGCTGTCTTCTCAGCCAATCGTGAATTCATCATCGTCATTGCCCATCATCCGGGCCTATAATTGATCTGGTGGAGGGAGCCATCTCCCATTTTGAAGCAATGCACAGCTCATCCCAAGGATTCAGTCTGATGTGACAGAATTGTTCTCTTTCATAACCCAAAAGTCATATGTCAGTGAACTATTAATACTTTCAGTTTCTTGACCAGTAAAGAAGCTGACGGTGGTTTTATCTGTGGCTGTTTCAGCCAATTTGACTTCCTTCTCTTTAGCTTCCCAAACTTTTCTCAAAGGCTCAAAATTGGACTCCGGATGGGTGGGGGAAATAAGCAATGGGCATGATTTAAGTTGTAGATTATTAGGGAGACTGGAAATAATTTCAACTCAAATTGAAAGCAATCAACATTGCAAGAAGAATTCATATTAAGAAATCAAAATCTGCAGAACCTAGATGCCTAGTTTGGGTCTGAAATAATTGAGTTATTGCTATCAGTTGCAGCAATCAGACAACACTCGTAGATTTCTGTGGTTAGAAAACATGTGTTGGGTAAAATCTTGCATCCTTCCAAATCTCTCTAGGATATACAGAGCTCAGGACTCAAAAGACTGGAGATTCTCTTGTCTTTAGACCTGGAGCAAAAGAACAATGTAGCCTAGGTATTTCCAAGGGAGAAAGAGTCAGGTAGGTGTTTTCATAGTAGCCTAAAGCTTGGATTTTTCTTCCCAGAATTAGTGGTTTGCTTCTTTTCTATCTACCGCTTTCAGAATATTAACCTGATTTTTTCCCCCTTGAATTCTAATCATGGCATTATGGTCATTATGTCTTAATTCAAGAAACAATAATAAAGCCTTTTTAGCAGGTGACAATTCCAGGTGAGCAGAGGCCAAAATATCCTGAAAAAGATTTTGTAATCCAATAAAATACTCAGTGAATTCTGGCAAGTGTTTTATCTTGAACTTACTATTCTGTTCTGTGTAGATGAGATTTGTATAAATTACATGATATATCATAACTTCTATAAGGTGAACTTTTTTTAGATTTCGAGGAAGAGAAGGGCATAATAGGTGACATTTTGCTCTGCTGAAGCACATACAAAGTCTTCAGAATTCCAACACACAGTTGCTGGGACTAATGGTAGCCCCCGAGGGTCCATGCATCACGAGTGATGGAGCCTCAAGTGTGTGTCTGGCTGGGCTTCAGAGAAAATGAGATCCCCTGTGCTACAAAAAGTTCCTCGACCAATCTCAGGACAAAGAGAAACTCAAGGCATCAACCAAGCCTTGAAGACAAGGTAGAAGATAAAGAGGAAGCAAAGCTCTCTGAATGGGCTTCCATGGTACTCTGTGGCAAAGAATCTGCCTTTCAATGCAGGAGACGTGGGTTTGATCCTTGGGTTGGAAAGATCCCCTGGAGAAGGAAATGGCAACCTACTCCAGTATTCTTGACTGGAAAATCCCATGGACAGAGTGCCTGGAGGGCTACAGTTCAAGGGATCATAAAGAGTCACATATGGCTTAGCAATTAAACAACAACAAAAACAACAGGAAATTCTGAGGCTGAATTACATCATTCTTGCTTTCTCACTTCCTCAGATATGCCCTCGGCCCCTTAGGTTACATCTCTTAAAGTAGTTCAGATTATCTTAGTCTAGGATGGTCATGGGTCTATCTTTGAGACCTCTTCCCTCTCCCTTGATAAAAGAAATCTGGGATATAACCCCTAAACATCTTTTTATTTCTTTCTACACATCCCAGCTGATCTGAGCAAATGACCACACTGGTAGTAACTATAGTGGCTTAAGAAGAATGTTGTGGTGTCCCCAGTCATCTCCCCTAAGCCTGAAATTTCAGTATTTTAAGCTAACAAGAAATAATTACTCTAGTAATTAATACAAGATGCTGCTATGTGAATTCATTGAATCCAATTGCCTTCCTTGTTGTTTGTAGAGGGAAAGAAAATTGGAGAACTTTTATCATTTGTAAAGTGAGACTATGTATACCTACCTAGCATGGAGGAAGAGAGGATTAAGTGAAATCATATATGACAAATACAAAATGGCAAAATGGTTGTCTGAGGAGGCCTTACAAAGAGCTGAGAAAAGAAGAGAAGTGAAAGGCAAAGTAAAAATGGAAAGCTACCCATCTGAATGCAGAGTTCCAAAGAATAGCAAGCAGAGATAAGAAAGCTTTCCTAAGTGATCGATGCAAAGAAATAGAGGATAACAACAGAATGGGAAAGACTAGAGATCTCTTCAAGAAAATTAAAGATAAAATTCATCTTTCATGCAAAGATGGGCACAATAAAGGACAGAAATGGTATGGGGTTAACAGAAGCTGAAGATATTAAGAAAAGGTGGCAAGAATACACAGAAGTATACAAAAAATATCTTAATGATCCAGGTAACCACGATGGTGTGATCAATCACCTAGAGTCAGACATCCTGAAGTCTGAAGTCAAGTGGACCTTAAGAATCATCACTACAAACAAAGCTACTGGAGGTGATAGAATTCCAGCTGAACTGTTTCAAATCCTTAAAGATGATGCTGTAAAAGTGCTGCACTCAATATGCCAGCAAATTTGGAACACTCAGCAGTGGCCACAGGACTGGAAAAGGTCAGTTTTCATTCCAATCTCAAAGAAAAGCAATGCCAAAGAATGTTCAAACTACTGCACAATTGCACTCATCTCACATGCTAGTAAAGTAATGCTCAAAATTCTCCAAGCAAGGCTTCAACAGTATGTGAATTGAGAACTTCCAGATGTTTAAGCTGGATTTGGAAAAGGCAGAGGAACCAGAGATCAAATTGCTAACATCTGTTGGATCATAGAAAAAGCAACAGAGTTCCAGAAAAACATCTACTTCTGTTTCACTGACTACACTAAAGCCTTTAGATTGTGTGGATCACAACAAACTGTGGAAAAATCTTAAAGAGATGGGAGTACCAGACCACCTTACCTGCTTCCTAGGAAATCTGCAGGTCAAGAAGCAACAGCTAGGAGCAGACATAGAACAACAGACTGGTTTGAAATTTGGAAAGGAGTATATCAAGGCTGTATACTGTCACGCTGCTTATTTAACTTATATGCACAGTACATCATGTGAAATGCTGGGCTGAATGAATCACAATCTGGAATCAAGCTGACACCAACCTTATGGCAGAAAGTGAAGAGCAACTAAAGAGGCTCTTGGTGAAAGTGAAAGAGGAGAGTGAAAGAGTTGGCTTAAAACTCGACTTTCAAAAAACTAAGATCATGGCATCCAGTCCCATCACTTCACGGCAAATAGATGTGGAAACAATGAAAACAGTGTCAGACTTTATTTTCTTGGGCTCTGAAATCACTGCAGATGGTGACCGCTGCCATGAAATTAAAAGACGCTTGCTCCTTGGAAGAAAAATTATGACAAACCTAAAAGCAAAGACATTACTGCACAAATGTCTGTCTGGTCTAAGCTATGATTTTCCCAGTAGTCATGTGTGGTTGTGAGAGTTGGACCATAAAGAAAGTTGAGTGCGAAAGGATCGATGCTTTTGAACTGTGGTATTGGAGAAGATTCTTGAGAGTACTCTGGACTACAAGGAGATCCAACCAGTCCATCCTAAAGTAGATCAGTCCTGAATATTCATTTGAAGGACTGATGCTGAAACTGAAACCCCAATACTTTGGCCACCTGATGCATAGAACTGACTCACTGGAAAAGACTTTGATGCTGGGAAAGATTGAAGGCAGGAGTAGAAAGGGATGACAGAGGATGAGATGGTTGCATGGCATCACCAACCTGATGGACATGAGTTTGAGCAAGCTCTGGGAGTTGCTGATGGACAGGGAAGGGTGGTTTGCTGCAGCCCCTGAGGTCACAAAGAGTCAAATATGACTAAGTGACTGAACAGAACTTAACTGTTATGACAAACTCCAGATCCTGCTTGTATGTGTATATAGTCAAAATACGATAGCTGTTTTTGTAATACTTATTAGCTAATAAGAGAAAGTTAGAGCCCAAAGTGTTGCTAACTATTCCTAAAGTTTGTTATTTAATGTTCTGCTTTTTTTAAGCTTTAAATTTATAGTGTTGGTTTAACTTAACATTATGAATGTCTTCTTTCCTTGTTTCTTTTCCAGGTGAGTTTCTTGAGAAGAAATAAAGAGCAATCATTTAACAAGGCTGGGAATGAGAGCATAGGGTTGAGTTAGCAGGTGGATCTCCAAGTCAAAGCAAGCAAATGGAAAATTCAAGTTCACTCATGAAGAGGGGATAGATCAGACAGTATTTGATGATCTGAGTGTTAGTTGACCCCTTAGAGTCAAGTCAGCCTTGAGAACCACACTGAGCTCAAAGGCAAGCCAGACTTGGAGGACAAGGGACTATGCAGCTCTGAGGCACTGGAAAAACCAAACAGAAATATGGAGAGAATCTCTGATCTTAGAACAGAGATTGTTTGCCTTTTGCCAGATTACCATTTCTCATGAGTACCTGATACACAGGTTAGAGGTAGAGTTTGAAGAGGTAGTATTGGCCACCTGATGTGAAGAACTGACTCATTGGAAAAGACCCTGATGCTGGGGTCTTCAAAAGATTGAAGGCAGGATGAGAAGGGGACAACAGAGGATGAGAGGATTGGATGGCATCACCAACTCGACAGACATGAGTTTGAGTAAGCTCCGGGAGTTAGTGATGAACAGGGAAACCTAGCGTGCTACAGTCTATAGGGTCACAAAGAGTCATACATGACTGAGCAACTGAACTGAACTGAAGATGTAGTGACCTGATTCTGGTAGAGCAGAAAAAGAGTGTGTAGAAGTGAAAGGAGGCCCTTGTGTGGATATAGACGCATTAACATTCACCACCTCTCAGATACATCAGATATTGTGGGAAACTGAACTGTATTTCTCAGCTCTCTTATGTACCACTTAATAATTCAATAAATAGTTACTCGATATACTGAGAATACAACCCTTCATGTGGTGCGTTAACTTTAATGTGGCGGCTCTTATTATCATAGGAACTAAGCAACAGAAGGGACCTTGTTTAGCATCTTTAATTTTCTTTGTGAATTGTTTGTAATAGGAGAACAAAATCAGGTCACCTAAAGGAAACGATTTAGTCCTAAAAGAGAGCCACTTAACAGGCATATATTATCACTATCCAATGGAAATTAATAAAATGTTAGTGTTTACAAATTTTCTTTTGGTATAATGCATTATGGAAATAGTATTCATTTGCACTGGAATTTGCATTGCATTAGGAATTTCATCCACCTCTGAAAAGTAGGATCAGAGAGAATTATATATAATATATAATACAATTATTTTTATAAGTATGCTTTTTATATATAATTATATTTAAAGAGAAAGAGAGAAGAGGGAACATGCCCAAACAGCCAATTCCTAGCTCGAGTATCATATCAGTAGGGTCATAGTAACATAATTACCAAGCTTGGCCACTTGTGGCCTCACCTAAGTGACTACAGCATATCAGCATTCCTACTAAATCACATCACCCAGTTATTTCTGGGTGTACCCGGGGGTATGTCACATGTACTTGGAAATACTTGCTCTCTTTCTTCCACTTGATGTCCACCTCAAAGCCTACTAACTAGATGTCCTTTGATGAAACCCCTCCATTCTGCTCTTGCTGTGGTCCTGGGACGAGGTCCATCACACTGTCCTAGGATGCTACTGAATTCCATGTATAAATGGAGAGAATTTCATCCACCACTTCTGATACCTCACTAGTCACTGGGGCCCTGAAACTTACATCACTTACATCCTGAATCTCATGACATGCCTCCTTAGAATGGCCCTTTTATCATCTGCTTGCAGCCAGTCCTTTTCCTTCTAGGTGGAGTCTTAGAGATAGTCTCTCAAACTGTTGAGAACCATCTCCCCAAATAAGCTCTTCCTTATTGTTTCTTAATTTCCTTAAATCTGTCCTAAGGATGATGTCAGTCTTCCCTGGTGGCTCAGATGGCAAAGAATCTCCCTGCCAATGCAGGAGATCCAGGTTCGATTCCTGGATCAGGAAGAGCCCCTGGAGAAGCGAATGGCTACCCACTTCAGTATTCTTGCCTGGAGAATCCCATGGACAGAGAAACCTGGTGGGCTACAGCTCATGAGGTCTTAGAGTTGGACATGACTGCGTGACTAACACTTCACTTTCACTGCTATATATATATATATATATATTTATCTTCTGTCATGTATTTTCTCATATGTGATATTTATGAATAACAGTATTTCAGTATCATGGAAAATCATAGATACAGCCATCGTTAACCCTTCCTATTGCCTTGAAAAGAGGAACATAATTCTTCAAGTCTGCCCATGCTAGGTTGTGCTGGCAAGGCCGATGGTAGGATGTGGGTGTTACATGCAAAAGTAGTGTGATTTTTATAATACCCAATGGGGGAGTTCAGGTCAGAAATGAAGGTTGGGGTCTAGCAGGTAGACATGCGATGTGTTTGAGAATGGGGATGGGTTTGGGTTGGAAGTTCTGGCAGGACAGGATGGTAGCACTGTGAGAAGACATTCCATGCACTCAGGCAAGGGTGAAATTCATGTTTCAAGCCAAGCATGGGGAAATAATGGAGAGATAGGGACTGAGCCAGAGACTGTAAGAACAAATGATCACAGATAAACTACTTTATGACTATGCATTTAAATTGCAAATCACTGAACACTCATGAGAATAAACTTGTATTTTAAGTCAGTCTGTAGGTGCTCATTTTTTTGAGGAATCACATGGCTTTTCTAAAATCATATGGGACTTCCCTGGTGGCCCAGTGGATAGGAGTCCATTTGCCAATGCAGGGGACAGGGGTTCAATCCCTGATTCAGGAAGATCCTACATGCCGTGTAGCAGCTGAGCCTGTGCAGCTACTGAAGCCCACTGCCTGTGCTCTACAATAAGAGAAGCCACCGCGGTGAGAAGCCTGGACACCACAGTGAAGGGTAGCCCCTGATCACTGAGGCTAGAGAACAACCTGCACAAAGCAACAGCCAAAAATAAATAAATAAAATAAAAACAGACATTGCTACAATGTGACTGAGTCTATATTCTAATCCACTGAACTGAAACTGGCTTTCTAAACCTATCTCAGGAGAAAAAGAAATTGCTTAAAATGGCTAATTTTTGTTTCATTCTAAGACTTCTTTCTCACTCCCAATCTTTTAAAACATCAGTAATTCATCACAAAGAAAGTAACTTTCTAAATCAAAATTCTTCTTCTATGTCTCAAAAGCCATCTGGACCTTGCCTCTCCCAAAACCCCCTTAACTTTGAGTCCTAGTAAAAATGAGAGTGTGCTGATCCCCAACCTCCCCCTCCTCCAAGTAAAAGCCCATTTGTTTCCATAGGATCTTTTTTAAGATGTCTCCAAATTATATGGCTTACAAGCACGAGGAGAGAATGTGCAGCTGAAAACTCCATATATAGCCCCATCCCAAACCAGAAACATTCTCAAAGGAAAACACACTTTAGATTCGGGAGTGTTTTTAATTGCTTGTGTGCCTCATCCCAGCCTTAGTGCTTACATTCTGAGTAAGCTGCCAATTTATAATCATGGTTTAGCTACTCTGACTTGTTCCTCACTCAGGTAGACAGACTCTTAATGGGCTTCCAGGTAAAGATAACTTGCTGCTTGCATGCTTTTGAATGTATTAGTGAAAAAAGGTACTTCAAGAAATGAATCCAGTATATTTTCAGCCGAATATATTGTGAAAGCAGGAAAACTATCATGTAGACCTAGAGCATTAGTCAAAACTAGAATGCCTTTACTTATGAATATATCTAGTGAATATACTATTACTTCAAAGCCTCTGATAAAAAAAAAAAAAGAGAGACCTAATTTAGCCAACCAGCAGTTTAAAAAGTTAGAAAAGAGGTAAAGAGATGGGAAAAGAGCCCAGCACCTTTACTTCTTACATCCAAGAGTGAGAACTCCCAATAAGCTTTGGACAATGATTTAGAATTGGGGAAACACAAAGGAACTGCATTCGCTCTCTCTACATATTGATTAACAGTTTTTAAGCCCATCAGTCATACTTTAATTTCTATGTGTGATATGTTTAACAGGAGCTCCCAATCCACCTGATTGGATTACCTCACCACCCATAAAAGAATCAGCAGCTAGTGGTTAAAGCTGTAATTAGAATCAGGCAGTAATTTGTCATGGGGGGAGTCTGTTGGGGGGACGCTCTCACCCCTTCTGTTTAAATTTTTCCGTACAGATGATGAATAATAATTATATTTCAGCCAATTACCTCTGAGGTAACACAAAGTGTATATGTGACAGGATAACCAAAGAATTTAAATATTTGAACTCTATTTCTTCTTTTTTCATAAAGTGGTCAGTAAAATGCTGAAAGTAGGTTTATTATTCACAGTCTCTGATTTTGGTAAAATTGGAGAGTGGTCAGAGCTGGGTCCTGTCTTGAATGCTCAGTATATGTTCCATCATATTTCTGTTCTGTGGACCAAGAGTCTTAAAGAAAAAATAGTGTCTATTTTAGGATATAAATGAACACAAAATTCTATTTTTAAAGAGGTTGAAAATATATTTATTTTCTTTTTTGTATCATGTTGCTGAGATAGATGTTTTCTGTGAATGCTTTATGTACTAAGTCACTTCGGTCGTGTCCAACTCTTTTTGATCCTATGGACTCTAGGTTCCTCTATCCATGTGATACTCCAGGTAAAAATACTGGAGTGGGTTGTCATTTCCTCCTCCAAGGGATCTTCCCGACCCAGAGATTGAACCCCCATCTCTGACATCTCCTGAGTTAGCACTAGTTTATCACTAGTACCACCTGGGGAATCCCAGGGGTTTTATAACCATGTTTTTTTTTTTTTTTTCTTTAATTAGTTTTATTGTAAAATTCACTCCCAAGAAATAGACATTATTCAGGACTTTGTTGAAAGCATTTATCTTATTTATATATACAACTTTTAAAATTATTTTCTGTTTAAAAAATATAATGTCAGTTCTAAGACACAGAGGTCTTAAAAAACCAAAATGGTTTTGGATTAGCAATCATGTGATAAAAGATATAGTGACACTGCTTTTAAGATGTGACTTGAAAAATTAGTCTTTGAAAGTCCTAAAATTAATTAAATCAAAGATGTATAAGGAAAACTTCAGTGTTATAGGAAATAAAACTGGAAAAGCATATAACTGAGTGAAAAATGAGATTTCGTAATTTAGTATAAGATGCTATAAGTTGAATTAGTTCCACAAAATTCACACATGGACAGATTGAAATGGAAGAAGCTACTTGTGATATCATGATTTATAATAAGAAATATATATTTGGTTTTGGTCCCCATTTCTGGCACAGAGCTCCTCAAATCCTTGGAATCTCCTAAGTTATGAGAACAATAAAGGCGTCTTTTGTTATGTTACTGAGGTGACTTTTGGAAAGCACCTAGGGAGGGGACTGATGGCCAGGAGAACCTAGCAGGTAATTAGAGGGTTGGATATTTCAGTCCCATCCCCACCCCAACCTCCAGGGAGGTCCCAACAATCACCAATAGCTAATGAGCTAATCCTTTATGCCTATGTAATGAAGACTCCATAAAACCCCAAAAGGATGGAATCAGGGAGTTCCTGTTGGGGAACGCATGGAGATGTGGAGAGTGGCATTGTCTGGGGAGGGGACGGAAGTGTCAAGCCCCTTGCCATGTGCCTTGCCCTCTGCATCTCTTCTATCCAGCTGCTCCTGAGCTATATCTTTATGTAATAAAGTGGTAATCTGGAAAGTTAAATGTTTCTCCGAGTTCTAAGAGCCACTCTAGAAAATTAACTGAACCCAAGGAGGGGTGTCACTTGAACCTCCGCTCTATGGCTGGTCCATCAGAAACACAGGTGACAACCTGGGCTTGTGACCAGCATCTTAAGTGGAAGTCTCATGAGACTGAACACTTCTCCTGTGGTACCTGATGTATCTCAGTGTCATGGAGTCTGAATTGAATTGAAACCCACTCTAGTATTCCTGCCTGCAGAATCCCACAGACAGAGGAGCCTCACCGGCTACAGTTCACAGGGTCGCAAAGAGTTGGACGCAACTGAAGTGATGCATGCACACACATAGGACACCCAGCTGGTATTTCAAGAGTTCCTTGTTGATGGAGAAACATCCCACAATGAAAGCATGTGCAGAACCCAAAAGAACATCTCTTTCCCTTTCACAGCACTAGACAATTTTGCTGCCTCCACCTTACTCCAAAATCACTGCAGATGGTGACTGCTGCCATGAAATTAAAAAACGCTTGCTCCTTGAAAGAAAATATATGACCAATCTAGACAGAATATTAAAAGAGACATTACTTTACGAACAAAAGTCTGTCTAGTCAAAGCTATGATTTTTCCAGTAGTCACGTATGGATTTGAGAGTTGGACTATAAAGAAAGATGAGTGCCAAAGAATTGATGCTTTTGAACTGTGGTGTTGCAGAAGACTTTTGAGAGTCTCTTGGACTGCAAGGAGATCCAACCAGTCCATCCTAAGGGAGATCAGTCCTGAATATTCATTGGAAGGACTGATGCTGAAGCTGAAACTCCAATCCTTTGGCCACCTGATGTGAAGAACTGACTCACTGGAAAAGACCCTGATGCTGAGAAAGATTGAAGATGAGAGAGGGGGATGACAGAGGGTAAGATGGTTGGATGATATCACTGATGCAATGGACATGAGTTTGAGTAGGCTCCGGGAATTGGTGATGGACAGGGAGGCCTGGTGTGCTGCAGTCCATGGGATCACAGATAGTCAGACATAACTGAGCGACTGAACTGAACCTTCCTGCATGCACACACATGTAGATGCACAGACTAAAGCCAAACTAAAACAAAAAGCATGCATGACGATGATGATAACCTTTGACCCTAAATCTCAAGACAGATAAATGATGGATCATAATTATTTCACCCTCTGTCTCTGAGCCAACATGAGTTTCTGTACTAGATGCTCCCTCTCTTCTTTCCTTCTTTCATCACATGTTGCCATCTCAACCCATGCTTACTCTTACTTCCAGCCATTGCTAAAAGCTGCTGCCTCTTTTACTGTGTCTTTTCTCATCTCTATAGGTCATTTTGTTTCTAAAAGTCCAGTTCATTTCTTTTCTCATTTTCTGCCCATATTAATATCTTGTTTCTTTAATTCCTTATGCAGTGATTAATACCTATCTTGATATAGTAGAAAGAACCTTGGCTTGGGCCTTCATAAATGCCAGTTACTAAGGTAAATGTTTTAATATCTCTGGGCACCAAATCCCTGATATGTAAAATGAGGGGGAGCTTGAGAGAACCTTGAAATTCTAAACATTGTGCAATCCTTCCTACACAGGTAGCTTAACATTTTCATATTGTTCCTTGCTGAGTAGCAATTTCACAAATGGATGCTCTGTCTCTCTAATTGGACTGTAAGATCTCCAGGAGCATACACTGGGACTTCTTTTTCTGTTGTACCTTATAAGTTTCTAGCACAGTTCTAAGTATTTTATAGATGTTCTATAAGTGTTCATTGATTGGTTTACTGAAACCCCTTTGGACGAATTTTCATTTCATATCATTACTACCAACAGTGTAGTACAGAAGTGAACACATAAAGCAATTACCAGGAAATTAATAGAAAAAAATAAGACAACAATGCAACAAAAATGACTCTACCTTCTATATTACCTGATAATTATCTATATTTGTTACTTGGCCCTTAATAATTATACCAATAATTTAAAGTGTAAATAGGTAAAAGTTGTGGGGATAAACTTAAAGGTTACAGTAAAGAAATGATTCCTAATCTAGGGAGGGAGGGGAAATGGGGAACTTTGAGAATCTGATGTCAGCTATGGGCTTTCTCCAAAATGGTTTAGAGACTCCTTACCTGTTATGTAAATGGCATGTTTTCCTAAATCCTGAACATGGGTACAATGTTTCATTTTTAAAGGGTTTTCTTTAAAAGAAGAGGTCAGTCACTGCTGCTCCACTTAAAGTCCTTTTGAAATGAGGAAGTCTCTTTTAGCACATATGACTGAAGCAGAGGTGGACGTGTCTTAACAACCTATGTAAAGACTAGTTTAAACAAACATATAGAGGCCAATCAGACTCCTTCCTTGGGAGCTTGAAAAGGAGGTAAAATTTTAGATTCAAGTTAGTTGGTAGAGTATTCTAGAATTATAAATCTATTTGGTCTTTGGAGATGGCATGGACAATTTTAAACCATGAATAAACTAAAGAGGAACTAGAGGAAAACTTTGGTAGAGAACACACACAAAAAATTGATGAACAACATATGTGGAGATGCAAAATCAAGGGCACATATAGCCTAAATGTAGAAGAGAGTATGGCCCAGGTTCCTGGTTGCTTTTCCAACCTTCATGCCTGTTTGTACTGTATTCACTACTCTTGGATGCTGTTCAAACCCTGACTCTTTGACAACCCTTTCACAAATCCCTCATCCCTACCACACACACACACACTCACTCACTCACTCACTCACTTACCATTTTCTTGAATTAATTTGCAATTGGTTGGTTTCTCATAGCCAAAATGAGAATAAGCANTGACTCTTTGACAACCCTTTCACAAATCCCTCATCCCTACCACACACACACACACTCACTCACTCACTCACTCACTTACCATTTTCTTGAATTAATTTGCAATTGGTTGGTTTCTCATAGCCAAAATGAGAATAAGCATTCATCTGAGATATTTTCTATGCTGCTTATGGTAGAAAATAAGATTTTTTTCTCAGGGTGGAAATGTTGATGATGCAGTTAATTTCCATACAACTCAGAAGATGAAGGTTCTATGTGACTGTTAATGCTTTTTTTAATTCTTAAATTTTCAATATTTATATTATTCCCTCTGAATACTTTGCAATTTATTTTATGGAAACAACAAAAATGATATAGTAGCTAAAATTTATTAGTGTGAAAAGAATTAAATAAAAATAAAATTTGTTTTAAATGTTTTAAAAATAAAAATTTTAATGTAATTTTCAAAACTTCTGGGAATGAATAGCAGTCCAGTGGTTTGGACTCCTTTCTTTCATGGCCCAGAGCCTTGATTTGGGAACTAAGATCCCACAAACCAAGTAACACAGCTAAAAACATCCCACCAAAAACAAAGAAAACAAGACAAAACTTCTAAACAAGTCATGGTAAATATAAAGAAGCAAAATAATTTTTTAACCAACATGTTTTACCTGCATTTACATAATAGCAACAATTGTGATTTCTATTTGAAGAGACAAATCTTTAATAAAACTATTTTATGACATGTGAAGGCATCTGCTTTTTGATTATGCAAATTTCATGTGTGTATCTTTTCTTTTGAACATATTTTCAGCTACTTGATTGTGTCTTGAAATTTTATCCTTACACATGTCACATAGTCATGAGCTTAATTGATTCCATGGCATATATTCAAGAGGCATATAGTAAATATTAACACAATTTTTATGAACTTTTATGGAACTTTGATGGGCTACTCCAAAGCTCTACCAGGGATTACATTCAGAGTCATATCCTTTCTTCTGAAAAAATAATATTTTGTACAATGATTTTTAAATGCTAAGTAATTCACAGATGTTTCCAGTTGCTGTGAGGAATACCATGGGACATATGAAAAAGAAGGAAGGAGGCCAAGAATGGAGCCAGAACCACACCCTGCTGGTTACTCTACAACTCTGTTTTCAATAGACTTGCCAGCATGAAAGAAAAAATTTTGGCTTGCCAGGAAGTCAACATGGGATTCTCAATTTACTAACCTGTGGGTTTTGCTGCTGTATTGAGATGCTGAAGGATTTTATTCCTCTCTTGTGGGTTTGCTTTTTGAATTTCTGATCATAGGAACATGAAATGACCTCTTCTGGAACACAAATAAAACTCAGTGCCTATTTATCTGTTGTAATGGCAAATATTTTGAGGTATTTGAATAAAAGAAGCCTTATTAATTTTTCCAACTTTTTATTGTAAGAAATGTTCTTAAATGAGTGTGACAAAAAAATAATGTATTCACTTTTCAAAAAAATAATTTTTGGTTAAAATAAGCAATACCATAATACTTAGAAAACAGAATTGGTGAGAAGATATGGGTTGGATTTTTGACAGCCCCATCATGAACTTGCCCTATGTCTTTGGGCAAGTCACTGGTCTTCATTCCACCTCTGCATTCATACCAAAAACAGAAAGAATAATACCGTTTATACTTTGTTGGAAGGTTGGTATAATCACAGAGATTATGTAAAAGAATGTAAGAAATAGAAGGAATTTTAATGGTCATTCCAAGCCCACTAATGTTGCATGGACAATAACTAAGCCCAGCAGTATTGAGTAACCAATTGTTTTCCCCAGTCTCCATACATAGCTTCCTCTTTACACTTTTATGAGAATGCTTGAGTCACATGTGTTAATTCTCTACCATATATCTCCTGACTAATCCATATGAACTTGAGAACAGAGAAAATGTCATGTTCATATTGGCCTTTCATACCCATTTTCCTCTTAATTTATTCCTGCTCAGCATTCCTAGGGAAAGATTGTTCTGATTCCGTACCCTTGTTATATCTTTGGTAACACTATCACAACAGTAATTTTACATATAAAATCATAAAAAATATATAATTACATTAAATAGATATATTTGCAAAATTTATATATGCATTATATGTATGTATATATATATAATGATTGGGTTAATGTTTTTCTATCCAACCTGTTATGTTGCAGTTTCCACATCTATTACTTGTGAATAATAAAGGTATCCAGCTTATATAATTATTGTGAAGAACATTTGATTAACAGTATACAGAACATACAAGAGGAATTCAATGAATTATTATTATTGCTGTTATTATTATTACTATTAATTTCCAGGTGATCTGTTTATCACTGGGAATGATGATAGAGATTAAAACAACTCTTCATATCAGGCTGGACATGATAATTTTAGGTTTAATAGGTTGTAAGGTTATCTCTGATGTGAATAGCCAACTCATTGGTNATTATTACTATTAATTTCCAGGTGATCTGTTTATCACTGGGAATGATGATAGAGATTAAAACAACTCTTCATATCAGGCTGGACATGATAATTTTAGGTTTAATAGGTTGTAAGGTTATCTCTGATGTGAATAGCCAACTCATTGGTAAAGACCCTGATGCTGGGAAAGTTTGAAGGCAGGAGGAGAAGGGGATGACAGAGGATGAGATGGTTGGACGGTATCACTGACTCAATGGACATGAGTTTGAGTAAGCTAAGGTAGATAATGCAGGACAGGGAAGCCTGCCCTACTGTAGTCCACAGGGTTACAAAGATGTTAAACACAACTGAGCGACTGAACAGCAACAACACAGGATATCTTTTCATCTCTTCCTTCTAGAGGCAGATAATTCTATTCAGGTAGAGGAATCACAAGGCAGACTGAAGAAAAACCACAGAGGGTCATTTCTCGGGCTGGGAAGATCCCCTGGAGAAGGGGATGGCTACCCAATCCAGTCTTCTTGCCTGGAGAATTCCATGGACAGAGAAGCCTGCTGCACTACAGTCCATGGGGTCTCAAAAGAGTTGAACATGACTTAGCGACTGAATAACAACCACAACATATGATTGCAGTGTAATGGTGTCTTGCCAAACACATGTTTATGGAAAGTTTCAGTCAGTTCTGTCCCATGTATATCTGCTAGACCCTAGAAAATCCCAGGGAATAAGACAGATATAGAGACTTTCCATTGAGGAGAAGACTTCAGTGTAACACTTATACAAGTTAAGTCAAAATGTAGAAGACTGAGGCTACTATAGGACAACCAAATATTTCTGAGAAACCAGCCTGCAGGCAAAGAAATGTAGTAGAAAAATAAAGTCTATGATAATCTGGAAAAAAATAAAACATGCAGTTTTTAGGATCACATGCAAAGGGTGAGCAATTTAAAGGTGAAAGGATCAATATTATTTTTCTTCATTCTCATGAAACTGGGTAGCCCAATTCAAAATAAGCACTCAGTAAGTTGGTAACATCTTCAGAGCTGTCAAATGATGACAGGTTAAGTACCTTGCAAATTTAAAAGCAATTAAAATTATTGAGTATTTTGTTTCATGAATGTGTCTAAATTTGAAAATTGAAACTACATTCTGTACAATTGTCTTTTAATGAAGAGATAAAAGTATTTCTTTTTCAGTGTTTATTATGAAGTTAAGCAGTTTTTATAAATAAATGCAGTTGACAGGTATGGGTGAATTTATGGAAGGTAGCTTTGAACAATTGAAGTGAGACTTAACATTATAAGGTTTGATATAAGAAAGGGAAAAATAGTTACATGCTGCAGAAGAATTTTGTGACATTTTCTGCAAGTAATTTCTGAGTATAATTTACTCCCTGAATTATTTTATAATGGAGTTATAAATGATATAAATAAATTATTTTATATGTATATAAAATGTAAATTAAAATTTAGGATATTTTATAATATACTTTATATGTTATTATTTATAATGATAGATATATGGTGATGCTTGCCAACTATGACCAATCCAATGAATATTGGTGAATAAAATATTTCCAGTTTTAAGACACACATCTTTTCAAACTAAAAGCACTCACAGAACAAAATCTTTAGCTGAATACTCCACTTTTTACTAGAGTGTTCAAAAATACCATATACTTCCTTCTTGCTTATTTCCCAACTCTTTGTGACCCCATGAGCTATGGCTCCTCTGTTCATGGGATTTTCCAGGCAAGAATACTGGAGTGGGTTGCCATGTCCTCCTCTAGGGAATCTTCCTGATTCAGAGATCGAACCCAAGTCTCCTGCATTGCAGGCAGATTCTTTACCATCTGAGTCACCAGGGAAGCCTATTTGCTTATAAAGAATCAGCTAATTTATTCCTGATAAATTGTTTTCATCCTGATGTTTGATTGCTTTTTAACGTTCACAGTACACTATGTACTGTTTTTTAAAAAGGATACTGAGGCATAAATAAAAGTTAAAAGCAGCAGGGAGTTATATCTGTCCCTATAGGTGTCTAATGAGAGAACAAATAACTATTTTGAGGGATATTGTCACCTGGGAAACATTAGAATTTTTTGGACTCAGTCATTTGACTAAATGATTATAAACATTTGTTTTTAAACTAACATTTGTTGCAATTACCTTCTGTGCAGAACATTGTATTAGGCGCTGTAAGGAAACAAAACTTGAGTGAACGTATTTTGTGTTCTCAAGTTACTTCAAGTCTAATACACAAAAATAATTTTTTAAAAAGATAACATTTGATACATGATAATAGAAGAATAATTTATAACAATATGAATGGAGGCAAAGATAAGTTTGTGTGTGCTCAGTCATTTCCAACTCTTTTGCAACCTCATGGACTGTAGCCAGTCAGACTCCTATGTCCACAGGATTTTCCAGGCAAGAATACTGGAGTGGGTTGCTAGTTTCTCTTCCCAGGGGATCTTCCTGAACCAGGGATCAAACCCGTGTCTCCTGTGTCCCTTGCACTGCAGGTGGATTCTTTACTGCTGAATCATTAGGGAAGCCCAAATTTAGCTTCAGTTCTGTTCAGTCACTCAGTCGTGTCCGACTCTTTGCAACCCCATGAATTGCAGCACGCCAGGCCTCCCTGTCCATCACCATCTCCTGGAGTTCACTCAGACTCACGTTCATTGAGTCCATGATGCCATCCAGCCTTCTCAACCTCTGTCGTCCCCTTCTCCTCTTGCCCCCAATTCCTCCCAGCATCAGAGTCTTTTCCAATGAGTCAACTCTTCGTATGAGGTGGCCAAAGTACTAGAGTTTCAGCTTTAGCGTCATTCCTTCCAAAGAAATCCCAGGGCTGATCTCCTTTAGAATGGACTAGTTGGATCTCCTTGCAGTCCAAGGGACTCTCAAGAGTCTTCTCCAACACCACAGTTCAAAAACATCAATTCTTCGGCGCTCAGCCTTCTTTCTTCACAGTCCAACTCTCACATCCATATATGACCACAGGAAAAACCATAGCCTTAGGGGCAAATATTAGGTAAAACTTCATGGGAATAGTGACTTTCAAGGTTTACCTTGAAAATGGCATCAAACTTTGGGGGAAGCAACATCGGGGAAGGCTTCTCAGTGGACAGAGCAGAGAAGACACTGGGGTGGAACTGAGAAAATTCTAAGCATATTAAAGAACCAGTAGAAAACTGAAGTGAATTGTGTGTTGGTTTCTTTGGTGTCTAATCCTGTTCTCTACATAAAGTATCTGCTTATGGGATTAAAATGAAATAAGCTGGAATTAAACATCTATAAACTAAGAAATGTTTACCCACAAAAGCATTATTTTGAGACAGGAGATTTTGACTCTTCCAGTTGGTGGTGACTTAGTTCCATGTTCCTCATCAGACCTCCTGTCATATAACAACTCATGCAGTTGATAACTATGGCACCTGGTCAGGGTGGGCAGCTTCAGTCGGTGTGCTTCCCCTAACACTTTCAACAAGGAGTTATGGACAGAACAAGTCTGTGGCTCAGGAACCTTGACTTTGCAGCCCTCTGGTTATGTACTTTTGGACAAAGGCCTCATCTCTGTATCTCAATTACTACCAAATAATCTCTTAGGTCCTTTCTAAATCTTTTGTAATAATATCTTTTTTAAACAACAAAATGAACATTAACTTTTTTTTTCAGTTTGAAACTTCTCCCGATTGTCAAGATTAAAACAAAGGAGCCAAGTCATAAATCTGAATGAAGATTTGAGAGTGAAGGAATGTGTTAAAATAGTATTGTTCTCCTAAATCCCTTTCTAAAGGTGTAAATTAAAATCTGACATAACTGCCATTCTGAGTTGTTTTGTTTAACAGTTGCGTTTAATTAGACAAATAGCTCTGTAAAACAAGAAAACAGATGTGCCATCAAATTTAAAATGTGGAAGCCCAGTAAAATAATCTGTTAGCCTCAGGCCAGGCAAATATGACCCAATAGCAGGAGAAAATACAGGGCAGAAGTGTTTAGGAAGATGCTTGTTAATACGTTATAAACACCATGAACAGAAGTAGATGTTACCATCCTCAAATATTTGATATTATCTAATTCATAACAAAAATCAACTATTTGGACATTGTTGATGAATGTTTCAACTGTGGTGTTGGAGAAGACTCTTGAGAGTCCCTTGGACTGCAAGGAGATCCAACCAGTCCATTCTGAAGGAGATCAAGCCCTGGGATTTCTTTGGAAGGAATGATGCTGAAGCTAAAATTCCAGTACTTTGGCCACCTCATGCAAACAGTTGACTCATTGGAAAAGACTCTGATGCTGGGAGGGATTGGGGGCAGGAGGAGAAGGGGACGACAGAGGATGAGATGGCTGGATGGCATCACTGACTTGATGGACGTGAGTCGGAGTGAACTCCGGGAGTTGGTGATGAACAGGGAGTCCTGGCGTGCTGCAATTCATGGGGTCGCGAAGAGTTGGACTCAACTGAGTGACTGAACTGAACTGAACTGATGAATGTTTGATGAATTACAACATCCATTTACTGAATGTGGCTTCAGTGGTAAGGAACCTACCTTTCATAGCAGGAGACACAAGAGACGTGGGTTCGATCCTTGTGTCGGAAAGATCCTCTGGAGGAAAAAATGGCAACCTGCTCTAAATAATCTTGCCTGGACAATCTCATGGACAGAGTAACCTGGCGGGTTACAGTCTATGGGATCACAAAGAGTTGAACATGACTGAAGTGACTTAGCACACACAACAGGAACTTCTAAACCTGTTCTTAATACCCATGGACCTGTGGTGGTACTGAGGTAGGAGATATAGGCTCCAGGGCCAGACACCTGGGGTTTGTCAGTTCAGTTCAGTTCAGTCACTCAGTCATATCTGACTCTTTGCAACCCCATGGCCTGCAGCACACCAGCCCTCCCTGTCCATCACCAACTCCAGGAGCCTACTCAAACTCATGTACATTGAGTCAGTGATGCCATCCAATTGTCTCATCCTCTGTCCTCCCCTTCTCCTCCCACCTTCAATCTTTCCCAGCATCATGGACTTTTCCAGTGAGTCAGCTCTTTGCATCAGGTGGCCAAAGGATTGGAGCTTCAGCTTTAGCATCAGTCCTTCCAATGAATATTCAGGACTGATTTCCGTTAGAATGGACTGGTTGGATCTCCTTGCAGTCCAAGGAACTCTCAAGAATCTTCTTCAACACCACAGGTCAAAAGCATTAGTCCTTTGGTGTTCAACTTTCTTTACAGTCCAACTCTCACATCCATACATGACTACTGGAAAAACCATAGCCTTGACTAGATGGACCTTTGTTGGCAAAGTAATGTCTCTGCTTTTTAATTCACTCTCTAGGTTGGTCATAACTTTTCTTCCAAGGAGTATGTGTCTTTTAATTTCATGGCTGCAGTCATCATACGCAGTGATTTTGGAGCCCTCCCAAAATAAGTAAAGTACAATTTTTTCTTTGTTCTCACCCAGACACTCCAAGGACAAATTAGTGGTAAAAGCTGAGCTCCACTAGAGCAGAGGCAAGGTGCCCACTCCCAAGGTTCAGGAAGACTTCCCTGTCTGCATTCTCAGGAAGTTTTCTTGGGGGTAGAAAAGGGAGGCGGCCCCACCCCATAATATGGGTAAGTGCTCACAGGCTTCTGTGGTGGGATCCATCTTAGAAAAAAGTTATGTACGCATCTTGGGGAAGGTCCAAGGATCAGTCAGGTGTGAAGTAAGAAACAAGATAATCAGACAAAGGTAAACAAAGACCTGGAAGGAATGTCCTATGTAAGTGACTTACATCATTTAACTTAACTGCACTCCTCCTCATTAAAGTGGACACCCATATCCTTACTCTTCAGGTGTGTATCTCTGCCTAGGTTTTGACTTACTGCACTCTTCACTCAGGACACCTGCACTCCTCACTCAGGACACCTGCACTCCTCTTCAGGTATATATTTCTGCCTTCCACGTCTGAATTGTTTTAAATGTTTCTCTGTGTACATTGTCATACATTGTGCTGTGTCTCTAATAACAAACTTTGTACCTGTTTTTACAGTTTTTGCTTCCTGGATACATTCTTGCTTTCAAATGAGGGAAAGAGCCAGGGTCACTTTGCTTCTAGCCTCTTCCACCTGCCGGTCTAGTGGTTAGGTCTCTTGGCTTTCATCCAGGTTACCCAGATTTAATTCCTGGGCAGGAAACTAAGATCTCTCTTAGGACTGCTCAATGCTTTCCCCCTGAGATCAGTATTGGGACTCATCAATTTGTCCCAATTGTTCCATTTCTGAAACCCAGTAGTTGTATGATGTGAGTCATTTGATTGTATGGGATAAAACAGCAGGTGAAAATCTGAGATTTAAAATGTCTGCCTATCTTTAAAAGTTAATTTCTTTTGAAATAATATGATTTCTCATTCAACCAGAAAGTTTCCATTTCTATTCCATACTTAATTTTTGTACCTAAAAGTAATGCTTTATGCATTCTACTCTCAGATTTTCTATGTTCACACCAAAATTTATGTTTGTTATGTATGTGGGCTTATTACTTTGAACCACACAAAATTTCCATTTGTTAGATAAAAAGCAGTTAAATGTTATATACCAAATACATATGTGTTTTTTTGTAATTAGTACACATAGCCCATGAATTACTGAAAATAACTTCCTTATTAGACTTTTTATTTTACTTTGCATGTTTTTATTTTCCCCACAGCTGAATCTAGTGCAATTGACAGTTTAGTGTTTCATGAATACTTGGTGATAAATGTTATATATATATATATATAATACATATAATTGTATGTATCACACGTAGATAAAAATTATGTATGTCACATGTATATATATATATACATGTGCTAGTTGTTGTTTAGTTGCTCAGTCAGGTCGCTTTGCAATCTATGGACTGTAGCCTGCCAGGCTCCTCTGTCCATGGAACTCTCCAGGCAATAACACTGGAGTGGGTTGCCATTCCCTTCTTCAGGGGATCTTTCCAACCCAGGGATTGAACCGTGTCTCCTATGTCTCCTGCATTGGCAGGTGGGTTCTTTACCACTAGTACCACGTGGGAAGCCCATATTATATATATATATATATATATATATATATATNTGATAAATGTTATATATATATATATATAATACATATAATTGTATGTATCACACGTAGATAAAAATTATGTATGTCACATGTATATATATATATACATGTGCTAGTTGTTGTTTAGTTGCTCAGTCAGGTCGCTTTGCAATCTATGGACTGTAGCCTGCCAGGCTCCTCTGTCCATGGAACTCTCCAGGCAATAACACTGGAGTGGGTTGCCATTCCCTTCTTCAGGGGATCTTTCCAACCCAGGGATTGAACCGTGTCTCCTATGTCTCCTGCATTGGCAGGTGGGTTCTTTACCACTAGTACCACGTGGGAAGCCCATATTATATATATATATATATATATATATATATATATCCTTTTTAGAAGTGTGAATGGAAAAGAGAGATGGTTTGGGGCTATCTAAAACCAAGGGAGAAAAGCGAAAAATTCCTATTCAAAGCTGTCCCAGAAAAAGCATGATAAAATATTTGTTGTCTTCAGGATCATCATGTTCTAGTGCACACCCATAATTAGTTCTTTCTGAGCTGAAAAAACTAATTAAGAAAATGCCTATCAACTGCATGCAACTGATGCTAATGTGCACTCTGTGATGAATGGACTCGACACCCAGAATTGTCATCACATCCAAACCCCTAAGGAGGAGAGTTTCCAGACTCTGTGTGCTAGGTGCAATCCCCAAACGGCAAAAATGGGTAAATTAATATGCATACATATGTGCACATAGAGATGAAGTTGTCAATTTCAGGTAGCAGGAAGAATTTACCAGCACTGACTTCTGTTAGGCAGAAGCCATCAGGGAAGAGGAAGTTGATATTAAATTTAGACATTTGTTTAGATTTTTTTTCAAGTAGGATTGCCAGGCTAAGTCCCATATAAAATCAAGCCATTTCAAGTGAATGAAATGTGGACAGAGAAAGTGGCCCAGGCTCCCTTGTCTTGTTCAAGAAATGTGGAGTTTCTGAAAGTCTAGGAAAGAACACACCTCTTCTTCCTCCTTGGTTCTTTTCAAGGGCTAAGACAGAATTTCATTTAGGGAATACATTGCCCTATCTTTAGCCATTTTTTTTTTCTTTTGTGTCCCTTGCTGATCATTAATCTATTTATATATCTAGAGGAAAAGGTTTAGAGTCAGCAGACATCAATATGCCCTAATGGAGGGACCCCAAGACGGAACCAAGTTTTTGAAGGACAAAAAGCACAGACTTCAGAGTCAGGTGGACTTGAGTTTGAATCTTAGCTTCTCTGATTTCTACTTGCGTGATCTTGGACAACTGACCTAACTTTTCTGAAAGTTAGTTTCCTCTCCTGTAAAACTGGAATAATAATCCCTGCCTGTTTTGATGATTGGGTGAGGCAATGCATGCAAAGCATCTAACATAGTCTGTGACATTGCATGGCCTGAAAAATCTATTTTTTTTTTTTTAAAGAGTTACCATGTACTGGGCACTCATGTATCCTGAAGGTGTAAGAATCAGAGACATGGAGTTATTTTTTCATTATGTGTTTTCCCTTTAGTTTCAAAGGTGATGATCTAGTCTTAAAACCAACAAATATGATAACCTGAGTCCTTCCATGCAGACTTTAAGTCAAGTAGTTGGTAAGTGTTACTGGAGTCCATACGAGAATATAGAATTTCTCTATGGAAGCTGCAAGAAGATATGCTGAGTACTTTTCACTTCTTCTCACAAAGCTTGATAAAAAATGCAGAGAAAATAAAACTTTTGTGATTCAGTTCCAAGTGTTTCTTTAAAGGGGCTTCTGAAGATGGTTGAAGAGTCAGATCTATTAGCTCACTTTCAAGCTAATGCTCCCAACGTGCAATGTGATCTCACTATGGTTTTAAAAAAAAAATAGATTTCAAGGTATAGAAAAGAAGAATACTGTTGAATAGTATATTTAGAATGAAAAACTGGACACAAACTGTGCTGTTCACTTTGAAATCGTATAAAAAGCAGTAATGCGGCTGGCACTATATAGCCCCAAACTGACTGATACATCTTTCCATTGAAGATAGCAGCAATCCCACTGTGCGTGCTTGTTGGGGCTTCTTTGAAAATTCTGCATTTCCTTTGCACACCCTCAAGCACACTTGTGTCTCATGGCCTTCTCTGACACCGTCCCAATCTTACAGGAAACACTGGAGACTCATCATTTATACCACACGACCAGCGCTCTCTGGCACCAGCATGTAGCTCAGCAAGGTATAACTGGAAGTTTTTTCTTTCTGTTGCTATTGAAACCATAGAGGATTAAAGATTTGCCAAAGTTCAATCTAGGTAATCCCTTCTATAGGATTAACTCACTGAATAGCTTCCCTGGCGTATTTGTTTTAGGAAAGAAAAAAACAAACAGATTTCAAATCCCTAAATCTGGAGGTAACATTTTATTTATTACACAGATAACATCATCGATTACTTGTGAGTGTGTCTGTGTGTGCATGTGCTTTATCCATGTTCACAGCTTATCCCATGAGAAATCTAAATGGAAATTAAAAAAAAAAACTGTAGTTTTTCACAAACTATAATTACTTTAATTACAGGATAATTATATAAATAATGCATTTGAATGTAGGTTTCAGATTTCTTTGTTTTCTAAATATTATCATCTTTCAGTGTTTTCAGACGTGTAAACAGGAAACATTTAAGTTTAGATGAAGAGCAGGTGAAATGCCTGTGATACAAGTACAGACAATCAAAAGATGATTAGGCTATTGAAAACTGCCTAACTAGGTACTAATTTTTAAGTGAGCAGGTGTACTTAGTCATTATAACTTTAAAATGAAAAAATATATGAATTACACCAAGACTCCCCCTTCCCAACATTAAAATAACATTAGAGGTCTGGCTGGTACCGACTAAACCCAGCAAAGGCAAAAGAGGTGGAAATTCCACAGTGAGACAGTCAGCCACCCTAGAAATGGAGAAGGCATTAAAAAAAGAAGAAGAAGAAATACAGGCTTCTAAAGAAATGTTGAAATGATTTCACAACACTTTATTGACTTTCTTAAAATACAGCCCAAACATCATTAACGTGATACAAAGATCAATATTTTAGTTATTGTGAAGGGATGATTAACTTTGCGCAGGAATTGTAAAAAGTAAGAAAATTCTTATAATTACCATGGGTGGAAATCAATTGTTGTTGGGTTTTTTTTCCTTTCTCAATTCAGTTGTTTTTCTGGTTGACAATGAAATACATCAATGCACTCCCAGTCATTCACGTGGAACACACAAAGACTCGATTCTGAATCAAAAGGAGATGGTAAACTTGTGACTAAAGCATGAACATTAAATTTCAAGGTGATGTGACATACATAATACTCATTTAATTCACATATGGCTGCACCTGAAATTGAAAGCCCAATTTTCATCAAAAGTTAATGCAACAAAATAAACTTATACAACATTTGATATGGGGCTGGTTTAGATCCATTAAACACTATGCAAGAGTATAAACTGTTTCTAAGTATCCAGGTGGTGTTCAGAACACTTTGCAATTTAATAAATTTGTCTCCAGTGTGCAAAATTATTCTTCAGTGATGAGAAAAGTATGAGAGTCTGTGAAAGAGAAAATGTACTACTATACATTCAAATATATATGAAAATAATCTGGATGAACTCCATGTAGATTATTTGGCTGGATGTATCCTGTAATGTAATCAACTTTCAGCTCTATCTACTGAGACTTGAAATTCCACACTAATGGTCTCATCCTCTGATCTCCAGCTCCATCTTTTCTTCCATCAGCCTTATGTATATTTTCTTCCAGTGTCAACATTGGTGTAGGCTCTACTATCCATGTACTGCAATGGATTCACTCTGAGTGTCTCATCAATTGCTTTAAATTTTTATTCTATAGCAATTTAGCCAGTTTTATGCATCTTCTTGGCACCCTATGCTATTTTTTCTTGTCTTCTCGCAAGAGGAACAAAGCAAAATTGCATTCAGTTCCATCTGTTTTGTGTTGGCATGCTGCATATGCAGAAAAGGGCTATTGGCAAATATTTCAAAATATTTCTGACAGAATTGAGGCCATCAGAATTCATAGATGGTTTTTCTATAGCTGCAGAAGAGAGGTTGCTGGAACCATACGTGTAGGTTTGGTGTGTGTGCTCAGTTGTGTCTACAGACCCCATGAACTGTAGCCAGGCTCCTCTATCCATGGAGTTTTCCAGGCAAGAATTCTGGGGTGGGTTGCCATTTCCTAATCCAGGGGATCTTCCCAACCGAGGGATCCAACCTGCATTTCCCACGTCTCTTGCATTAGCACATGGACTCTTTACTGCTGAGCTACCTGGGAAGCCCAAAAGTAGGTTTATGGCACATAAACCTCAATTGTGAAGAAACTCAGAAGAGCGAGATAACTTAGAGGCTGAGAAAAATTAAAGTAGTGTGCAAGCTTACTCTGAGCTAGGAGAATCCTTACCATGGTTGGTGTCGTCCATACAGCAAGGGAAACCATTGCAGGGTTTAGCGGGTCTTGACACCACAGTTGATTCTCCAAGGGGCATGAATGATCCCTTTATGTTTATTCAAATACCATATCATGTTACTTGCTGTATGTACAAGTAGGAAAATCTAGGCTTTAATATGAATTGACATAATAGCAGTTCCTGATCTCAATCAGCGCTTGTGGGTATCAATGCTAGGTTATATATATAAGCTAGAGTAACACAGACCGTCAACGAATATGTGTAGTTTGGAATAATAAACAAATGGACATCCAACTCAAAAAGTCCTCTACTCATGCATTTGACTTTCCTTCATTCCTTTTAGTTTTTCTTGTCGACAGTCCTGAGGCTGTCTGGTTTAATCCCTTTCTCATCTCCTTACTCTTATCTTAGACTGATTCAGTGTAAAGCCTGTGGGACTCTTAATTCCCATAATTAAATTTCCAGGATATTCATCAAATTAAGGTCTTCTTTAAGATCTTCATGAATCTTAAATTAGTCTTTTTTGTACTCAAAGATATTCCCTATGCCATCTTTGCCTATGGAAAAGGAAGTGGATACAGAAGGGAATAGTAATGTAGGGAATGTGTCCAAGTACAAAAAGAATCAAAGTAAGATTCATGAAGATCCTAAAGAAGACTTTGATTTGATGAATATCCTAGACATTCAGCTTCCCTGGTAGCTCAGGTGGTAAAGAATCTGCCTGCCATGTGGGAGACCTGGGTTAGATCCCTTGGGTTGGGTAGATCCCTTGGAGAAGGGAATGTCTACCCACTCTCGTATTCTGGTCTGGAGAATTCCATGGATAGAGGAGCCTGACAGGTTACAGTTCATGGGGTCGCAAAAAGTTGGACACGACTGAGCGACTTTCACTTCAGTTCACTTTATTAGACATTTACATAATATTTAATGAGGAAATAAATCAGGCACTCATACTGTTCCTAATGAAAACCAATAATACTTAAATTCAGAGAGTTGAATCATCTGGCAAGAACAGGCATCTGGTAAGTACTAAATTTGGACTGAAAATGAAACTTAGAACCATGCTCTTTCTATGTGTCATGCAATCTTCCCACTGCTTTTTTTAAAAAATAGAAAACTTCTAAAACAATTACTGAATACATTATAGAGAATAAGTAAAAAATTAAAACAAACAGAAAATTGAGAAAACCAAAAAAAGGGCCAGAGCAAAGGTCTACATCCCTTGGCTGATTTTTGAAATCCCATTACTGATTTTTGAAGCAGATCATATCAGGTTGCCTGAAAGCTATGAACTTAGATCACATTTGTTCTCCCTCTGCAGACATCTCTTTTCTGAGTTATACGTTCTTTCCATTTTTGTTCAGGTCAGTTGAAAGGAACATTCTTGTTAAAAACTTGGGCTTACACCTCGGTGAAGGCACCATCCTTTGGAATTAGGTACAAACATCTATCTTTCTTGGAGCAAGAATGAGATTTTCACATTTCTCATTTTGTCTTTTCTCCTCTGATGGCTTATGTTTCTTTTTTATTTTACATTTTATTTTATTCATGTTCCTTATTATCTTTTTATAAGGCATCCCAAATCTTATAAAAAGAAGTGTGACGTATAAGTGAATGAATTAACTTGTGTAACCCTAATGTCAACAGCCAACCTGTCCACAAGGGTGGACTTGATTTCAGTTTTTTTTTTAGGCCATGCTGTGGGACATGTGGGATCTTAGTTTCCTGAACAGGGACTGAATTCATACCCTTTTCATTGCAAGTACAGAGTCTTAACCATTCCCCAGGGAAATCCCCAGGGTTGACCCTATTTTGACTCTATTCTAAACTTAGTATTTACTTATGATCAGCAGATTTGAATTTTTTATTAGATATTTGGGGTATTTTCAGGAGAAGGTTAAGTGTTCCTAGAAAACTCACACTTCTCCCATCACCATGAAGAGAAACTGCATATTAATTACAGAAAATCTATGGACTATGAAGTGATTCTTTTATTTATATATAAGAAAAAAGATACTTAGGCATGGTTATAAAGAACAGAGAAGAGCCCAGAAGGATCTGATAAAGAAGAAGAGGCTAAAAATAGAGGGGGAAGGGGAAATAAATGATGCAGCTATAGTGAGTATGGAAAAGGGGATGAATTTGACCAGGAAGAAGTCATGAACTGAGAAAGAGGTAGATCTTTCTAGGGGATGGAAGATAATACGAGTGATAGTGATTACAGTATACCTGTGTAGTTAGAAGAAAATGGAGGAATTTTCCTTTCTATGGCTTTTTTTTTTTTTTATTTCTCAAATAAGAGTTAGTGCTTTACACTGAGAAGTGGATGGTGAAAATACCCTTGAGAAATCCGGTAAAAATGTATATGATTTCCATGAGAAACTCAGGAGAATTCACTTCCAAGAGAGAGCATAAGAGGTAGGACCCTAGAGGTTGAGAAAAGGTAGTGTTACAAAACCTAGGGACTGACAGCTACAGGAGATGAGGTCAGGATGGCATTGAGCTGCTTTTGAAGCCTACAGGATGATAGAATGCAAGTTCTACTCATAAACCTGTCAAGTCCAAAGTGGTTAGAGAGCTACAGACACATTAACAACAGTACCCAGGGCTACGGGTTCTTTCCTGATCTTGTCCCAAACTCCTGAGCAGGGAAACAAACCAGCATAAGGGACAAACTTGCCTACTGTCCTGTCTCCCACTTCCCTTCAACCTTCACTCCAGCTGAGTGGAGTTCACACCCTTGTGTTCTCTTAATTTTCTTTTCCTGAAATAAGACTAGAAAATTTCTGATTTTTGTCACAAAGGTCAATAAAGACAATCAAAAAGCATTATTATCTGTAGGAATAATGAGCCTTAGGAGCCATGGATGAGGAGACGAACTCTAATTTATGGTTACTAAGGGCTTCCCTGGTGACTCAGCAGTAAAGAATCCACCCACAATACAGAAGACACAGGAGACGTGGGTTCATTCCCTGGGTCAGGAAGATCCCCTGGAGGAGGGCATGGCAACCCGCTCCAGTATTCTTGCCTGGAGAATCCCCATGGACAGAGGAGCCTGGCGGGCTACAGTCCATGGGGTCGCAAAGAGTCAGACATGGCTGAAGGGACAGAGCATGAGCATGTGTATTATGTATGTGTGTAGGTAAGTGTGTATTCTAATCAGTTCAGTTCAGTTCAGCTCAGTCGCTCAGTCATGTCTGACTCTTTGCGACCGACCCCATGAATCGCAGCACGCCATGCCTCCCTGTTCATCACCATCTCTTGGAGTTCACTCAGACTCACGTCCATCAAGTCCGTGATGCCATCCNACTCATAAACCTGTCAAGTCCAAAGTGGTTAGAGAGCTACAGACACATTAACAACAGTACCCAGGGCTACGGGTTCTTTCCTGATCTTGTCCCAAACTCCTGAGCAGGGAAACAAACCAGCATAAGGGACAAACTTGCCTACTGTCCTGTCTCCCACTTCCCTTCAACCTTCACTCCAGCTGAGTGGAGTTCACACCCTTGTGTTCTCTTAATTTTCTTTTCCTGAAATAAGACTAGAAAATTTCTGATTTTTGTCACAAAGGTCAATAAAGACAATCAAAAAGCATTATTATCTGTAGGAATAATGAGCCTTAGGAGCCATGGATGAGGAGACGAACTCTAATTTATGGTTACTAAGGGCTTCCCTGGTGACTCAGCAGTAAAGAATCCACCCACAATACAGAAGACACAGGAGACGTGGGTTCATTCCCTGGGTCAGGAAGATCCCCTGGAGGAGGGCATGGCAACCCGCTCCAGTATTCTTGCCTGGAGAATCCCCATGGACAGAGGAGCCTGGCGGGCTACAGTCCATGGGGTCGCAAAGAGTCAGACATGGCTGAAGGGACAGAGCATGAGCATGTGTATTATGTATGTGTGTAGGTAAGTGTGTATTCTAATCAGTTCAGTTCAGTTCAGCTCAGTCGCTCAGTCATGTCTGACTCTTTGCGACCGACCCCATGAATCGCAGCACGCCATGCCTCCCTGTTCATCACCATCTCTTGGAGTTCACTCAGACTCACGTCCATCAAGTCCGTGATGCCATCCAGCCATCTGATCCTCAGTCATCCCCTTCTCCTCTTGCCCCCAATTCCTCCCAGCATCAGAGTCTTTTCCAATGAGTCAACTCTTCACATGAGGTGGCCAAAGTACTGGAGTTTTAGCTTTAGCATGATTCTTTCCAAAGAAATCCCAGGGCTGATCTCCTTCAGAATGGACTGGTTGGATCTCCTTGCAGTCCAAGGGACTGTCAAGAGTCTTCTCCAACACCACACTTCAAAAGCATCAATTCGGTGCTCAGCCTTCTTCACAGTCCAACTCTCACATCCATACATGACCACAGGAAAAACCATAGCCTTGACTAGACGGACCTTAGTCGGCAAAGTAATGTCTCTGCTTTTGAATATACTATCTAGGTTGATCATAACTTTTCATAACTTTTATTCTATATCAACCGGGCAAAAACCTATGACCAGAATATCACAACTTGTATTATATAAACGAGGAAGCAGATTTAGAGAGATTGAGTCAGCATGTAAAGTCACACAGCTTGGTAGTATTAGAACAAGATTCAAGCTAATAGTCATAGACTCTCTAGCCTATATCTTTGAGGTAACAGAGGCTTTAGGGAACTCAGCTATGATCAAAGATCTTTGATATCAAGATGAATGGTCACCACTCAAGAGCTCCAAGCAGTGGATTCCTTTTACTTCAAGTTCTCTTTCAGTATATATTAACACGATCTACTTGGTTTTCTTGCCTTTCACCTCATTCTTTTTCACACAAGACCTGACACCCTCTTGTTGGCCAGCTGTAATCTCATGAGGTTATAAGACTGAGATTCCATCCTGGGTCAGGATGTTTGAACATCTGTAAGAAAGGAAAGCATATTGGGGAGAACATTTTCATTTGAAAAGTTGTATGAATATGGTATTTATTGACTGCATCTATTGCCAAAGATTATAACCAGTTCTAAGATTTCTGAATAAATTCTTATTCTTTGCTGCTCAGAAAAAGTTTACTGAAAATATCAATTCACTAAAAGCACTGAAATATCAAAGTTTGTCTCTTGCTAAAATAATGTTTACAAGTACAGACGGTTTCTTGCTGGCATACAATGGTGAGGATGGTGAATGATAGCCTAAAAGCATTTGTCTAGTTGAAAGTAGGAAAGTTGAACAAATTATAGCCCTCATTCATCATATTTGATATAGTGTTCCAATGATTTGTTCGTTTTAAGGAAGATAGAGTTTGGTTAAGTAGAAAAATTTTTTATCCGTATTTGAATTTTGTCGCTGCAATTTGCAAACACCCTGTGCCTTAAGAGACTTTGGTGAAGAAGTAAATTCAGGATGTGAAGAACTGAGTCATTGGAAAAGATTCTGATGCTGGGAAAGATTGAGGGCAGGAGGAGAAGGGGAGGACAGAGGATGAGATGGTTGGATGGCATTACTGACTCAATGGACATGAGTTTGAGCAAACTCTGGGAGATAGTGAAGNGAAGAACTGAGTCATTGGAAAAGATTCTGATGCTGGGAAAGATTGAGGGCAGGAGGAGAAGGGGAGGACAGAGGATGAGATGGTTGGATGGCATTACTGACTCAATGGACATGAGTTTGAGCAAACTCTGGGAGATAGTGAAGGACAGGGAAGCCTGGTGTGCAGCAGTCCACGGGGTTGCAAAGAGTTGAGCATGACTGAGTGACTAAACAATGAACAACAAGGTAACTGGGTCTGAACAAGGACTGTGTATGGTCTCTGTTTATTTGTTTTGCTTTATTATGGACACTGTGAGTTATGGGCAGGCTAAGGAGGATGACGTATTTCTGGCACAGGTTCTCCATTCCTCTTCACACAGGGCTCATCTTACACTCCAAGTCACGCTCTAATTAACAACACCAAGTAGCTCTCTAGAATTCTAAACAACTCATTTGTAATAAATGAAGTTACTAAAAATCTCCCAAGTATAAAAGTAAAGGGGATACATCTTAGACGTACTTATTTTAGGCACATTTATGCATTATTGACAAATAAAATTCATTTAGGAAAGACGTGAATTCACTGATGAACATTATGTTTTCCACCAAACATTTTTTTTTTAACTTAAGGTACTCAGAAAGAGTCCATTTTCCCATAGTGTTAATGTTGAAAGCTGTGACAATGACACCACAATAATGCCCATCACCGTGATGCATAATATAGATGTTATTGCACATAATAGAAAGCATTCTTTGGGGGTAATGCATTTTTGTTGCCTACATGCTGACACCAAGCAGATATAAATGTGCCTTAATGTATTTCCTTTTAAAGGGACAGTGTAGACACACCCCCACGTACACATTTTGTATAAGGTTTGGTGAGTGGCTCACTTTTACTAGCTGCTTTCTAGATTCACGTTAGTACTCCTAATAGCTCTAATTATAAGCTGCACCATTTTCTATTCCTTCCTTGCTGTTCTTTGTCATTGCACTGCTCGTAGACATTTAAACAGTAGAAGCTGTTTATAGTTCATTAAACGCTTTAAGCTGTTGTTCTAAAGTTTTCTACTTTTTTTTTTTTGTATTTTCCAAGTCATTTCCCTCTGCTGTCATATGAAACCATGCACTGCAATTCAACAGAAGACATCAGAGATGCACGTCTAATGAATAATCAGCAAGGCTAACAGCCATAAATGAGTCAGAGACATTGGCTATCTATTTTTTTATTGTGTTTGGTATGGCATTTGACATAGAATGCATAGGTATTTTTTAATGATTCCCTCTAATTCTTTTTAAAGTAGAAATTTTGCTCCTTAAATAAAAACACTAGCCAAAAGGGAGTATTAACTCATATTATGACATGATAGAGCACAGAAAATGTGGCTAAACATTTTCCTATCATATCACAGTAGGAAAAGATGGGGCAATTACTCCAATAAATGACCCACTAGGATGATATTAGAATTTGAAGAAAGAGAGATTTAGCAGCATTAAGACTGCCTTGCAATGTGTATGAGACCACGGTGGTAACAGAAGGAGGCTGTCTCTTTGATTTTTATTGGACAGTCACACTATGCCTGTCACTTTTCCACATTCTCCTGAGCAAGCCCTGCATCAACCATGGTGTTAGAAAGCAGAATAGAACAGGCTAATTTAGAATTCCTTCCCCAGAGCATGATGTGATCTTCCTGTAGAAAATGGAAGTGAGAGAGAGGTCAGGGGTTTATTCTTTGCTATTCAGACCTTATGAAAAAAAGTTCTCCATTGTATTAACATTAATTTATTAAACAAAGACTTTCATGCTCACATTAAGCATGTTTAAGACACATAGTTCTACAATGGAGGCAAGAGCAACATACCAAGAACCAGTTTAAAATACTAGAGCAAGAAAATAAATCAGCTATGAGACTATATTCTATAGCACAGGAAGTATGGTGGTGGTGGTTTAATCCCTCACTTGTGTCTGACTCTTTGTGATCCTGTGGACTGTAGCCTGCCAGGCCTCTCTGTCCATGGGATTTTCTAGGCAAGAATGCTGGAGTAGGTTGCCTTTTGTTCCTCCAGGGGATTTTCCTGACCCAGGGATCAAACTTGCGGTTCCTGCATTGCAAGCAGGTTCTTTACCACTGAGCCACTAGCCAATGTTTTATAATAACTATAAATGGAGTATAACCTCTAAAAATTGTGAATCAGTAAGCTGAAAATTATATAATATTGTACATCAACTATACCTCAATAATAAATAAATAAAATACTAGAGCAAAATAGGAAGAGAAAAAGAAGCTGTAGGTTAAGATTGAATTTCCCAATGGTGATTAGTTTGAGACTCCAAAGGGTGCCTTCTTCTCTAGGAAGAAGCTAGCTTATTTCTGTGGTATGGGGGCTAAGGTGAAATTGTGCACGTGACCTGCAGTAAGCAGGCAGGCCCTTTCAGGGTCAACTGCATGAAAATTGAGTCTAATTTCTTCATAGTCCCATCCATGCATTCCTGGTCTTAAAAAAAAAAACACATTTCCTCTTATTATGAAATCAAATGATCTCATAATGAGACCAAAATAATCACAATTAATAAATAGGCTTCTAGTGGAAAAATTTTTGTATCAATTCACATAACACAAAGATAGCAAATTTCATTTAACAAATTGGACTTTGTGAACCCTAAGATTTCTGGATGAGCTGGTTGGATGGCATCACCAACTCGATGGACATGAGTTTGAGCAAGCTTCCCTGATGGACAGGGAAGCCTGGCGTGCTGCAGTCCATGGGGTTGCAAAGAGTCGGACACGACTGAGTGCACTGAACTTAATTGAAGATTTCTGGTCCAAAGTATACAGTTGGTAATAAATAATCAACTGTTTCTGAGTATTGCTTCCTTGGATTTTAGTTCATGCTCACAATATATGTATGCTATATGCATCAATGGAATGATGACTCAAAGTCCACCAAATCATTTGTATTAAATATTACCATAGGACATAATTTTCAAGAATATGCTTTTTTCTCTAAAATCTGGGTTCTATTTCTGCTCTGTCATTTACATTTCTGTATAAAATCTTGTGACTTTATCTCAATATCTCTATTTGTAAAATAGGGAAATGATATCATAACAATGATATGAGGGCACGTGAGTATTTTTTTAAGTATGAAAGCACTTGGTAAATGATACACAATGCTACATAAATATGTGTATTATAAGTCTTTAAACTAGTAAACATATTTTTCCATTGTTCTGAAAAGTTAATATTGAGACAACCTGGCACCTGGGACCCAGGACCCTTTGCTTCTGGACAAAGTCTCATTGAGCAACAGAATACAAACAGTAAGGGACTAAAAATAACTGCATGCATGAGCAGTTGGGACAAATTATGAATAACAGGATGCAAAAAGACCAAAAGCTCAACTGCCAGGTTTGAGGTGTCAGGAGCAAAAGCAGGGAACTGTGTATGATGCCTGCACACAGCACCACTGAGGGGGTGACCCAGCCACCTAAGCCACCCCTCCAGCCCAACCCACAGGTGCACACCTACCCTCACCCCATTTAAGGTACCAGCTCACACCACTCTATTGTCATCCTGCAGGGAGCAAGCAAGGGCACCTGTTATAGTTTTTGCGCCCTCGTCCCAAAAATGCACAGTGTGACTTTTTCATCTGGCCTCTTATCAATTCCTGTTGGTTAAACAGTCTAAGAATCCTGATCAGTAACAATATCAGGAATACTTTTGAAGAAATGAATTGAAAAGAAATAGTGAGGAGAAACACAGGATTGTTTGAATGATTGACGGAGAGCTGTTGGTGGAAATGTCGGAAGAAGCACGTCTAGCCATTTTATTGTCATTCTGCATGGGCTTCCCTGGTGGCTCAGATGGTAAAGAATCTACCTGCAATGCAGGAAACCTGGGTTTGATCCCTGGGTTGGGAAGATCCCCTGAAGAGGGAAATGGTGAACCACTACAATATTCTTCCCTGGAGAATCCCACGGACAGAGGTATAGCCCAGGAGGTCACAAAGAATCAGACATGATTGAGTGACTAACACTTTCTCTTGCATGGCCCTTCATGTTTGTCACACAGGCACCCTGGCCACCAGCTGTAAGCTTGGTTCCAGCTGTGTTTTCATCTTCTCACCTTCCAGCACATCTTACTGTTCACTAATATTTTATGTTTCCTCTTCTCCTGCTAGAATGCCCTGAGGGTCGGCATTTTGGCCTACTACCTGCTGATATATTACTGCAACCTGAAAGAGTGTTCATGGGGAATGAGGTACTCAGTGAGTATCCGTGGAATAAACATATGGATGGTTCAATACTCACTGAGTTTTGAAAAAAGTAGAGAGTTGTTCACAGAAAAGATGTGTGGGAAGTGGGAGTGTCTCAGACAGATTCAGAAAGCAAGTGACCTTGAGGGGACAGGACCAAGAGTAGAGAGACAGTACCAGAGAGGAGAGACCTCTGGGCTGGAAATTACCTTGATGTCCAATGAAAGAGTTCTTTTAATAAAGGAGCACTGGAGGAAGAGAGAGGCTTCCCAGGTGGCACTAGTGGTAAAGAACATGCCTGCCAGTGCAGGAGACATAGAAACAGGGGTTCGATCCCTGTGTCAGGAATATCCCCTGGAAGAGCCTGGCAGGTTACAGACCATAAGATCACAAGGAGTCAGACACGACTGAAGTAACTTAGCACATATGCATGCATGGCAGAACATAGCATCAAGCCCTAGGCTACTGATACCAGGAATATAAAGACTAATAAGCTATAACTTTAGAGCAGGGGTCCCCAATCTCTGGGATCTAATGTCCAATGATCTGAGGAGGAGCTGCTGTACTAATAATGGAAATAAAGTGCACAGTGAATGTAAGGCTCTTGAATGATCCAGAAAGTATCCCCCCATCCTGTTTCATGGAAAAATTGTCTTCAATGAAAGTGGTCCCTAGTGACAAGAAGGTTGGGGCACTGCTCTAGAGGCACTCAGCTAATCCTCACTACCCCTTCTGAACATTAGCTCTCCCATTTCTGATACATCAAAAAGCTCTCACTTGTAATTAGAAGCCCAGGTTTCACTCTTGCCCTGCCTACCCTCTACCTTACCCTCTGGGATCAGTTCTCATAATCACAGCTGGAAATGTCAGAGAATTTCACTCCCTTGCTCAAAATCTTCCCATGTCTTCTCATTTCCCTCAAAATAAAAGCCTAAGGCCTTGCAGGGGCCCACATGCTTAGAGTCCTCAGACCTCAACCCCTCCCTGACCTTCTCTTCCTCTCAGTCTTTTAGCTCTATCCATACTGGGGGCTTCACTCAAAGCTCAGTTGGTAAAGAATCTGCCTGCAATGCAGGAGACCCCGGTTCTNCACATGCTTAGAGTCCTCAGACCTCAACCCCTCCCTGACCTTCTCTTCCTCTCAGTCTTTTAGCTCTATCCATACTGGGGGCTTCACTCAAAGCTCAGTTGGTAAAGAATCTGCCTGCAATGCAGGAGACCCCGGTTCTATTCCTGGGTCGGGAAGATCCACTGGAGAAGGGATAAGCTACCCACTCCAGTATTCTTGGGCTTCCCTTGTGGTTCAGCTGGTAAAAAATGTGCCTGCAATGCGGGAGACCTGGGTTCGATCCCTAGGTTGGGAAGATCCATGGAGAAGAGAAAGGCTACCCACTCCAGTATCCTGGACTTGAGAATTCCATGGACTACAGTCCATGGGGTCACAGAGTTGGACACGACTGAGCAACTTTCACTTCATTTCACTTCATGCTGGCCTCTTTGCATTTCCTGTAAGATGCCAGTCAGTCCTGCTCAAACCTTAAGATTTTCAGGTTTTCCCTCTGATGGGAATGCTCTTCCCCCAAACAGTCACATAGATCCTTTCTCCTTTTTTTCAGTTTTCCTCTCAGCTGTCACTTTATCAGGGAAATCTTCTCTGACTACTCACCATAAAATAGCTTGTCCCATTCCACTCTAAGTCTGTCCCTCTTGGTCAGTATATTTTTTCCCCCCTCTTGGTCAGTTTTAATTGCTGTCTTGAGTGATGCATAGCAGCTGTTCAATAAATATTTTTTGTTGAATGAATGCATAATTTGTGCCTGACTTTGAATGACTGATAATAAAATGTGATCTTTCCACAAGGGTGAAATATTATACATGAATTTATATGAAAATGAGAAACATGACTATTTGTGGGTAAAGAGAATTATGAGTGGAGAAGGCAATGGCACCTCACTCCAGTACTCTTGCCTGGAAAATCCTATGGTTGGAGGAGCCTGGTAGGGTGCAGTCCATGGGGTGGCTAAGAGTTGGACACGACTGAGCGACTTCACTTTCACTTTTCACTTTCATGCATTGGAGAAGGCAATGGCAACCCACTCCAGTGTTCTTGCCTGGAGAATCCCAGGGACGGGGGAGCCTGGTGAGCTGACGTCTCTGGGGTCGCACAGAGTCGGACACGACTGAAGCAATTTAGCAGCAGAATTATGGGGAATTTAAATTTTCTTTAGATTTCTTTATATTTAGTTTTTACATATTCTACAATAAACTATATTTTTTAAATAATATGATGCAACTATTAGAAAAGCAAATTTCTGTTTGCTATTAGTATGTGATACAAGATGTGGCTCGCTAGTTTATGACATTCTCTTTGGAGAATTTTGGAAGAAAATGTAGTCTGACTTGAGTTCCCCACAAAAAGCTGTAGTTTGTCTGACCTTTAGATCAATTTTTATCTCAAACACAGTGTCTCTATATCTTTGAGTGTGTCAGCTCTTATGAGTCTTGGGTTTCCATATAACAGTAAAACTCAAGAAATAAATATTCAAAAGTAGAAAATGAGTGAAACCAACAATATGCCTATATGAAAATACACCCATATGTGTTTGTAAGTACATAAAAAGAGATTTTTGAGGTCATACAACAAACTCTCATGAGCATACAGAGTGTGGCAGTCATGACAGAGGGAAATATTTTTATTAGTTGAATATTTTAAAGTAAGTATGCATTTTATTGTCATTGTACATTTTATATATGAGAATAAAATCAGATAACATACACCAAAATGTGTGAAAACAGAAAAATATTTACAGTTTTAAAGTTTCAGAATGGTGTATAGGTTAAACCATTATTTATAAATACTAAATAAAGATTACACAAAAGTAGTTCAAATTGGCAACAGTAGTTATCTCTGATTGCATGATTTTAAAGGAGCTTATTTTCTTTCCTTCTATACATTTATTAAACATATTTCAATAACCCCATTTTTCTTTGTTAATAAACAATCTTTTCCAAATGAATTAAATTTATAAGGAAAGCATATATAAATTTCTGTGTCTGAAGATGGAATAAAAACTGCAATGCATATAACTACCATTACCTAAAGACCTCATAAAATAACAGAAGTACCCAAAGACCTCAATAGATAAATAGTCAAAGACCGCAAAAAGACAATCTCTTTTGAGGACAAATAGCTAGGGATAACATACGGAAATAAATATTCATCATTAATCAACCAAATGCAAATTAAATGAAGTAACTCTTTACAGATTAAATTAGCAAAAAATGTAAATGATTATACTCAGTACTTTTGAAGGAACAGTATACCTACAATCCTCATACCTTTCTGGATGCCCTCACCTGTAGGGCATTTATGCAGAGCCCAAGCTCTGGAGACACAATGCTTTGCTGCAAATCATATCCCACCACTTTCTTCTTGGGCACTGTGGCATGTGGTTCGTCCTCTCTGCAGCTGCAAAATGGGGATAATAATAATACCTCTTGATAACATGCTATTGGGAGGATTTAATAAGTCAATACCCAGAAATTTTTTAGAAGAGTAAACAGATAATACATATTAACTATTAATTATTGACTAAGTATCAACTAGGATTTCAGCAGGAAAGAAGTAACACCCACATTAGCCTAATTTGAAGAGGATCTATTTTCAAAGGACTATTCACAAGTTGTGTGCAGAATGTAGGGAAAGCATAGGGAGGAGGAAACCCTGGTTGAAGAAACTGAGGCTAACAGTACTGGGCTCTGCTTACACCTAGTCCAGAGGAATTTAAATAAAAGGAATTCCTGAAATATAGAAGAATACTTAGATATGTGTGAAAAGAGGAGTGATCTTTCAGTGGGAGAGAGGCTCGAGAAGGAGATGATATATGTATACGTATGGCTGGTTCACTATGTTTTACGGCAGAAACTAACACAATGTGATAAAGCAATTCTGTTGTTGCTTTGTTTAGTGGCTAAGTTGTGTCTGACTCTTTTGCAACCCCATGGACTGTAACCCACCAGGCTCCTCTGTCCATGGAATTTCCCAGGCAAGAATACTGGAGTGGGTTGCCATTTTCTTTTCCAGGGAAACTTCCCAAAGCAGGGATCAAACCTACATCTCCAGCATTACAGGCAGATTCTTTACCACTGAGCCACCAGGGAGGCCTGAAGCAATTACACTCAAGTTAACAACAACAAAAAAAGGCAACTTCTTAAGGAGAGAACCAGGGGAGTAGATGTTCCAACCTCATTTTTCTCTCTCCTTGTCTTGTCAAGGCTCCCCATTAGCTGAGCATAGCTATTCATCTTTGTGGAAGGAGTCAATGGATGCAGCCCATGTGGCTGAGCCTCCTGGCACAGAGAACAGAGTGCAAAAGGAAGAGAAATGGGTTGAGAGGTTGCCTGGTTGGGCCCTCCTAGAGAGAGAGGCAAAAAGCAGATTTTTAAGTGTTGTAAATCCCCACTAGACCTTCCTATCTTCTCCAAGGACTCTTTGAAAAAGCAAATATATTTCTTGTCTTTTCCTTGCAGAATATCTCTACCAGTTTCCTTCGGTCCTCCGGGTCAGTGGAGCCCTGAACATTAAACCTCTGTGAAGCATCAGCAAAGAATTTAAATACAGTCTCTTTTTAGAAGTTTGTCTCAATGATGCTGCTGACTAGCCATCACTAGGCTCACTGTTTTTTTTTTTTTTACTTATATATTTTAATTGAAGGATAATTACTTTAAGACCAGAGACTATAAAATTCTTAGAGGAAAACATAGGCAGAACACTCTCTGATATAAATCACAGCAAGATCCTCTATGACCCACCTCTTAGAGTAGTGGAAATAAATACAAAAATAAACAAACGGGACCTAATTAAACTTAAAAACTTTTGCACAATGAAGGAATCTATAAGCAAGGTGAAAAGACAACCTGCAGAATAGGGAGAAAATAATAACAAATGAAACAACTGACAAAGGATTAATCTGCAAAATATACAAGCATCTCGTGCAGCTCAATACTGGAAAAACAAACAACTCAATCAAAAAGTGGGCAGAAGACCTAAACAAACATTTCTCCAAAGAAGACATACAGATGGTGAATAAACACATGAAAAGATGCTCAACATTGCTCATTATTAGAGAAATACACGTTATAAATACAATGAGATATCATCTCACATCAGTTAGAATGGCCATCATCAAAAAGTCTACAAACAATAAATGCCAGAGAGGGTATGGAGAAAAAAGAACCTTCTTATATGCTTGGTGGGAATGCAAACTGATACAACCACTATGGAGAACAGTATGGAGATTCCTTAAAAAACTAGGGATAAAACTACTCTAGGACCCAGAAATCCCACTACTGGGCATATACCCTGAGGAAATCAGAATTGAAAAAGACACAGGTACCCCAATGTTCTTTGCAGCCCTATTTACAATAGCCAGGACATGGAAGCAATTTGGATGACTGGCTTGTTTTGAGCAAGTGGTTGAGGGCTGTCCACAGAGCATCAGAGGATGTTTGCTGAAATTCTAAGCCCTGTATATGATTGAAATGACTGTGATAGAGGCTAAGACTTCATTATCAGGGAAAAATCATTCCATGACTGATTCATGGTTATTGACCAATGATTAACTTCTGCTAGATTGAGGAACACTCTTGTTGGAAGCAAACTTCAGGCCCTAAAAGTATGAAAAAGGACCCCAGAAACCTCAGAGAGTGGTAAATTAGGCAAATCAGTGAAAACTGAAAGAAAGACTATACATTCAATTAAAAGATGGATACAAATATACAGCTATTCCATGGCTAAAATAACTGAATGAACTTGAAAAATAATTAGAATTCACTACCGTTCTGTTTCTTTTGCCTATGAGTCTTTTCAGTACTAAAGATGGAAAAGATGGACTAAAAAAGGCCAGTGAGGAACAGGTACATTAAACTAACAAATTTTCTCCAAGCCATTATATGAAAAGTGTGTGTACCTCCTCCCATAAAAGTGCCAAGATTTAAAATACAACAGAGAACGGTAACAGTGAAAATTACAAATCTTCAGCTTCTTCTCATCTTCATCCCAAGATACTTTTGGTGTCTGTACTTCTCATCTGCTCACTTTCTTTCTCTCATTGCTTGTTTTTGGCAGCTGCTCTTCTTCCTCTCACCTCTGAGTCTTCATTCAGATTGGTTCCAGGAAAGAAAAGGGAAGAAATCATCTTGGTGTATGTCTCCCTCACCCCTGCAATATTTCACATCCCTTCTCACCCGGAAACTGTTTATGCAGCAAAAGCAGAGGAGACCCACCAATACTGTGATGCCAAGAATGCTTTGTCTTGTGAGTAAAGTAAACAGAAAGGGAAAAAAGATCACTTCATAACGCTCAGAACAGTTTCAAGGGCAAAGAACAGCTATCGTCATCCTTTGTCCAAGTTCTTTTCTTTGAACTTCCTCGGAAATTATTTTCTTCTCTCCTTAATTATAAATGATCAACAATCTAGAATAAAAAGACAAGAAAATCAATTTCATCCTAACAATATGTGGGAAAATATTACTGGCCATAACTTTGTAAATAATGGCTTTATTTAGATTTACTGTTGCTGCTTATATTTCTAAATAATCATCATTACGTGCTTATATTTATTGAAGTAGATTATCAAAATGCATAACATAGTCTTTCCATTAACTCTTTCACATTAATGAGTTGCTATTTAGTAAATTACTATTTCCCGTCACTAAAATGAAGGAAGCCAGTGGCCTGAATGATTTTCCAAAGTGCCTATTAATAAACACCCAAGGCATATATTAAAATAATAGAATGCAAAGGTCTTTGGGAAGTAGATAAGCATATGAACTAGGTTTTTTAAAAATGTGCAGTAACCATTTCATGACCAGAGCATATTGTCCAAAAAAAATTCCTCTTCCTGGTTCGCTTATCATACAAATTGCCATTAGCTTGACTTACGGCAATATTGCAGTGACTTTGACTTAACCAAGGCCATTTTCAACTCATTATTTTGTGGGGAAATACTAAATGATTATTTTTAGAGCAAGGATTTTCTGATTACATTACTCCAATTTTTAAAATTTAATTATGTTAGAGAGTTAGTAATATACAAGTCACCCACAGAAGTGGAAGAAAGTCAGTGGAATCCGTTTGATTTCAAGACCCACTGTATAATTGTACTTAAATAGTGAGTCCTGAAATATCTATACATATATATACACACATATTTATGCTGCTCAGTAGTTTCACTCGTGTCCGGCTCTTTGCAACCCTGTAAACTGTAGCCCACGAGGCTCCTCTGTCCATGGGGTTCTCCAGGCAAGAATACTGGAATGGGTTGCCATGCCCTCCTCTAGAGGATCTTCCTGACCTAGGTATTGAACCCAGTTCTCCGGCATTTCCTGCATTGTATGAGTATTCTTTACCTACTGAGCCACCTGGGCATGTATGTGTTCAGTTGTATCTGACTCTTGCAACCTCATGGAATGTAGCCTGCCAGGCTCCTCTGTCCATGGGAATTTTCTGGCCAAGAATACTGGGGTGGGTTGCCATTTCCTCCTCTAGGCGAATCTTCCCGACACAGGGATATATATATATATATATATATATATATAGCATCACTATGAATAAAGCTCTTGGAGATGATGGAATTCCACTTGAGCTATTTCAAATCCTGAAAGATGATGCTGTGAAAGTGCTGCACTCAATATGCCAGCAAATTTGGAAAACTCAGCAGTGGCCACAGGACTGGAAAATGTCATTCCAATCCCAAAGAAAGGCAATGCCAAAGAATGCTCAAATTACCGCACAATTGCACTCATCTCACATGCTAGTAAAGTAATGCTCAAAATTCTCCAAGCCAGGCTTCAGCAATACATGATCTGTGAACTTCAAGATATTCAAGCTGGTTTTAGAAAAGACAGAGGAATCAGAGTTCAAATTGCCAACATCCACTGGATCATCGAAAAAGCAAGAGAGTTTCAGAAAAACATCTATTTCTGCTTTACTGACTATACCAAACACTTTGACTGTGTGGATCACAATAAACTGTGGGAAATTCTGAAAGAAATGGGAATACCAGACCACCTGACGTGCCTCTTGAGAAACCTATATGCAGATCAGGAAGCAACAGTTACATCTGGACGTGGAACAACAGACTGGTTCCAAACAGGAANTCTAGAAATAAGAGAACTGGGGTTAATACGTGGGGTCATTTTCCCCAAGAGATTAGAATGTATTTAAGATGTTCTCTTACCTATGTTTTGGTACTATCTAACTTTATAGTTCTTTTATACAGAAAACATTTTGAACCAAATACAATGTATTTGACAGAGTTTACTTAAGCTGTTTGGGCTTCTCAGGTGGCTCAGTGGTAAGGAATCCTTCTGTCAATGCAAGAACCTGAGGTTCAGTTGCTGGGTCGGGAAGATACCCTGGAGAGGGATATAGCAACTCATTCCAGTATTCTTGCCTGGGAAGTACCACGGACAGAGGAGTCTAGTGGGCTACAGTCCAAGGAGTTGCGAAGAGTCAGACATGACTTAACAATGAAACAGCAACTTATGTTTTTTCTTCTCTTATGAAGATGTAACTTAACATGATTTAAAGCAAAATAAAGATAATAATAAAATCTAATAATTTTTATATTACCTGTGCTTTCTGTATAGGCATCACTGACTCGATGGACATGAGTTTGAGTAAGCTCCTGGAGTTGGTGATGGACAGGGAAGCTTGATATGCTGTAGCCCATGGGGTTGCAAAGAGTTGGACATGACTGAGCGACTGAACTAGCTGACTGACTATACCTTCTGTATTGAGCAGTGATTTAGCCTAGAGTTAAGAGTGCAAACTCTGAAATCAGCTCACCTCATTTTGATCCCAGTTTTCCCTCACTAGTGAAATCTTGAGAAAGGCAATCAAATCCTCAGGTCTCAGTGACCTCATCACTACCGTTAAGCGGTGTTAACAACCATGCCTGGAAGATTTTATCAAGCATAAACTGTGAGTATTATTTGATTTCATATTGTTGTTAAAGCTGAAAATAGCTTCCTAGAACATTTATAGTTAACCTTTAATATAGACCAACTAGGAAACTAGGGTTCCAAGTGTTTTCATGATCTAAGTCTCAGTATCTGCCAGCAGATACTTTAGTACTTTAGAACTAAATTATATATCAATTAGATGACCAACAAGAACCTCCCATATAGTAGAGAGTGCCGCTCAATATTCTGCAATAATCTAAATGGTGAAAGATTTTAAAAAGGATACATGTATATGTATAACTGAATCATTGCCGTACACTTGAAACTAACAATATTGTTAATCAACTGTGCTTCAATATAAAATTAAAAAATTTTTAATCTAGTTCAGAAAAAAATATGTTGGCTGATTTTTAGACAAGATCTTTTACTTTCACTCAACACATGTGGATAATGAATGTTTTTCCATTTACCTGAATACAAGGTTCTCAGTAATTTTAGGTCCTTCTTGAGTTGTCTAAACTTTCACATGTAATTATTTAAACCCTCTTTCTGAAGTATCATTCTCCGCCAAATTGCTCTGGTTACTTGATTCTCAATCTTGGGGACTCAATTTACTCTGTAATACCATACTTGGAAAATCTTTCTTGAATAAAGTCTTAACTCCTACCTGTTTCAAGATCAAATTATACTTCCTCTAAATGCTTCCTTAGAAACCTACAAGTCATTATCGTATGAGGTAATTTGCCAAAAGTCTGATATTCCTCTCTGTGACTGTCCTCAGCCCTTTAGTAGTGTCCAACTTTTTACAACCTCATGGATGGTAGCCTTCCAGGCTCCTCTGCTCAGGGAATTTTCCAGGCAAAAATACTGAAGTGGGTTGCTATTTACCCCTCTAGGGGATCTTCCTGACCCAAGGATCAAATTCACATCTCCTGCAGTGGCAGGTAGGTTTCTTACCACTAGCGCCACCTGGGAAGCCCCATGTTCCTCTCAAGTAGATTGTCAGGACAAGAACTGTATCTTCTACAGTGGAGCCTTTTATTTGAAAGAAATGCTATTTGATGGGTTGGAGTTGAGGACCAGATTAGGCTATTCATCTCCCACCCTTGATCCCACTTTATCTAATTCCTATCCCATTTCTCTTCTTTTCTCTCAAGTGCTCACCTTTACTACTTTGTCACATAGAACGGTAAGGTCAGTGCACATACTAGCAGAAAAATTTTTTTTTCTGAATTTTCCTATGTTTGGGCCAAATCCTGGAGTAAACTCCAGGACCACTTAGTTGGAACATAATTTATCTAATACTTCTTTTGCTGCTGACCAGAGTCTTTCCACACTATAACTTCCCTAAGTATTTTCCATGAAGGATTATGAGGCATTTTGTGAAACAAAGATAGTCCCATAGAAAACTAATGACAGCTCTATAAATAAAAAGAATTCCATGTTTAAATAGGGGCTAAAAAAAAAAAAAAACAGCCTGGCATTGTCCCTTTTTAGCCCTCATGATGTGCAATAAAGACTTGTGAAGGCTGCAGTTGACAGCAAGGAAATGAAATCACTTACACCACCTTACGTTTAGATTTACCTCAATTATCTGCCTATGAATTCTTAGCTGCAGTGTCTTGTGGTTCATGCTGGGTTAGGTTTGCACCTGGGAAATCTCATTCTCTCCTGAAATACGTCAGCTGTTGTCATTCTTTACGCTAGTGGTGCCCAAACATTTTTGGCACCAGGGACAAATTTCCTGAAAGAATATTTCTGTGGATTGTGGGCAGGGAGATGGTGCGGAATTGTGGTATTGACAGCAACGGTTCACTCAGTAATATGAGCAGTGGGGAGTCATGGGGAGCACAGATGAGGCTTTGCCTGATGGAGTTTGGAGACTCACACCCTACACAGAAGATAATCTGTACTGATTCTCCAACATGTAGTGTGTTTTTTTGTTTCTCATTTGTTAATTTGTCCCCTGATTCCCAATGATTGGAACATCATTTTGACTGATCCTAAACAAAAATTTTAAGGAACAGTTTTTATACAAGGACACTAAAGAAATATGAATGTGAAGCCATTCAGTCATGTCTGACTCTTTGCGACCCCATAGACTATAGCCTACCAGGCTCCTCTGTCCATGGGATTTTCCAGGCAATAGTNAATATGAATGTGAAGTCATTCAGTCATGTCTGACTCTTTGCGACCCCATAGACTATAGCCTACCAGGCTCCTCTGTCCATGGGATTTTCCAGGCAATAGTACTGGAGTGGATTGCTGTTTCCTTCTCCAGGGGATCTTCCCAACCCAGGGCTTGAACCCGAGACTCTCGCAATGTAGACAGACACTTTACCATCTGAGCCACCAGGGAAGTCATGATACTACAAAGCATAGAAGTTATTAAGAGCATTATTGTTAATATTTTGGAATCTTGGCATACCTTCTGGTGAGTTTCTTATTTATGTGTTTAAATGAACTAATTAATAGCACTTCATCTGAATGTTAACAGAGTTTGTAGTCAGTTTTTATTATTAAATTTTCTTTGTTTAATAATTCTTAATATGTTTTTCACATATAGCCAGAACAACGAGGGAAACACATTGCAGGTTTTATAACTCTTGGACATTTGATTGTGGTAGTCAAGAAACAGTGTATTTGTCACAATGTGTTTGAAGTGCAAGGGACTTGAATATATTTGAAATGGTTCCTTTGTATTTTTATTAAACTCTCTACTTGTTTTTCTGTTCTTCTCTGATTGACAGATGGACTTATTTCTCCTATTTCTTTTGTCAATATCTGTAACTCAATAGACTAAGAAACTGGAAATTAGTTTGTAACACATTTTCAAAGGAAAATATTTTATTCCAGCTGCAATTTGTTTCTGAGTTAAAAGAAAATCTTTTAGGTGACTTATCTACAAGAGGAAAAATAAGAACCCAAGTGTCCAAGATAAAAATGCTTGTGGTATTTTCCTGATTATCACAGCAGCCCAGATCAACACAAGGTCATTTTCAGGTCCTTCTGATTGCAACCATTCTCCCCATCACTCAAAGGTGGGTGAGTTCTCTCAGAGAGTTTATCCAATTGTAGTTGTTTTCATTAAAGAGCTCGTTGTTGACTTGGCAGATGCTTATGTCTTATGGGAGCTTCCCTGGTGGCTCAGTGGTGAGGAATCTGCCTGCAATGCAGGAGACCCAGGTTCTATTCATGGGTTGGGTAGATCCCCTGGAGAAGGAAATGGCAACCCACTCCCTTATTCTTGCCTGGAGAATTCCGTGGGCAGAGGAGCCTGGTGGGCTACAGTCCATGGGGGTAACAAAGAATCAGACGTGACTGAGCACACATGTGCTATGCCTTATGAAGATATCACAGAATTTAAAAATTAAAATTTGATGGTGGTCTTGTATAAACAATTAAATATTGCAATGTAATATTGATGCCTTCAAGGAAAAAATATTTTTCTATGCAGTCCCCAGTCCAATAATACTCCAGTCCAGAAGCTATCTTGAATCTGGAGCCTATCTTATCTTGAACACTTTGATTAAATCTCATCAAGCTAGATCTTCATCCTCTATAATACGTGTGTCCTCTGTATGTATTTGTCCATGCTCAGAGGCTCTGGCTGGCTTGGTACTTTCCTGGGTAGAGTGAACTGTTCCCTGACTGGCTTGCCATGAGCCTGACTCACTCTTTCAGGTCTGGGGGTTCCCCAGGGATTGTCATATTTTCTAATCTGTATTCTCACAGCTTCATAGTATCGCCCTCAGATCTAAGGAAGGAAATTAGACAGCCCAAGGTCATCTACATCTACAGAGAGGCACAGGGAAATTAAAAGCCTTGTTTAATTTATCCAACAGTTGCTGATGGTACCGTGGACAGAACATTCTATTGGTCTATCCTCAATTCTGAACCTGAGATGTAAACGCCCAATCTCATGAATGAACTCTTCATTTCTTGGTTTTGCTGCTCCTTGCTCCCAGTCCTATGAATAAAATCTACTTGGAGTTTTCTTGTTTCTTCTGTGCATTCAGACGTGCCTTATTTTCATGCGAGGGAGAACCTCTTCTCTTAGCATTCACATTTTGTCTCTTCTTCAGGTGCTATCTCAAATTTCCTGTCCTCTTAAAAGCTTCCTAGTTGAACTATGCCAATATCTAATTGTTACTTTTCTCCTCAGGTAGATTTGTATACATTAATTGACTTGTGATACAATCTCACTGTGAACTTTATCATTGTCCCACCCAACCTCCCGTCTCATCAGATTATAAAATCACAAAAATCACGTCTTCCATTTTCTTTTAAATTCTTTAAGGTGCTGCATAGCCATGAGCTCTCTTTGTTGTTGCTTTGTTTTGTTTTTTTCTTTTTCTTGGCTGCAATGAAAAAATAGAATGCAAATATTTTTCCCTCCAGGGAGGCTTTGGTAAGGGGAATGAGTTTTTCAGTGGCTAATGATTTGTACTCTGTGTTTAATGATCCAATGAAGTCTATTAGGGGTAATAAAGGGTGGAAAAGAGGGTTCTAGAGGAAGGTGTGTGCTGTGTGCTAAGTCGTTTCAGTCATGTCTGACTCTTTGTGACCCATGAACTGTGGCCCACCAGGCTTCTCTGTCCATGGAATTCTCCACTCAAGAATACTGGAGTGGGTTGCCATGCCCTCCTCCAGGGGATCTTCCCATCCCAGGGATTAAACCTGCATCTCTTCTGTCTCCTGCATTGGCAGGTGGGTTCTTTACCACTAGTGCCACCTGGGAAGCTCCTAAAGAAAGGTAGAGGGGGATAAATCAGGATGAGGAAATAATTTCCCTGAGCCTACAGGGAGGATGTTGGGAAGGGGGGAGGGAAGGGTAAGCTTTACTGAAGAGGAGCCTGGGGACTCAAAGCAAATGGGAGGGAGGGACAATCAGGGAAACCTCAGGCTCAGCTGAGAGAGGCTGGATCTGATCAAGGACCCCAGGAAAGGCTGTGTTCCAGAGCCCAGAAGGCACCAGAGCTGAGTTAGAGCTCACAGGCCAGGTCTCTTTCTGGCCCTCACTGGAGCTGGCATCTCTCCTTTCTTCTACTCAAGGGCTGGGAATGCGGCACCTTTGGTGCCTGGCAAGCTCACCTTGCATCATTCAGCATCTCACCAGCTCTCCTGCTCTCTGAGCTGGCCACCCAGCTGGGTCTCTGACAGCCACCTGTATGAGACAGGGGTATGGCATATGGTGGCTATATGTCATCTCTAAAGCTTTTATCTTCAGCACAGATTTCTCTCCTGATTTTAATTTCCCACTTGTATATCTATTCAAGTATCATGGACATTACAGATTTAATACATCCCAAAGCCAACCTCTGATCTTCTTCTTCTTAGTAAATGACATCTCTATCCATCCAGTCACTTAA
>SJYV01038059.1:536909-553353 GCA_006410875.1 Neotragus pygmaeus | reverse complement strand
CCCTCTCTTTTAAATATGTGTTGGGCTTACTGACTCACTTCTAACACTATGTGCTAAGTTGCTTCAGTCATGCCTGACTCTTTGCAACCCCATGGACTGTAGCCTGCCAGGCTTCTCTGTCCATGGGATTCTCCATGCAAGAATAGTGGAATAGGCCTTTCTCCAGGGCATCTTCCTGACCAAGGGGTCAAACCTGTGTCTCTTATGTCTCCTGCACTGACTTGGGAGGTGGGTTCTTTACCACTAGCACCAGCAGGGAAGCCCCACTTCTAACACTAGAAGGAGGCAGAAGCAAGGCTACCTGTGAGACTTCTAAGTCTAGTTACAAAAGGTGGGATTTCTCTTCTGCAAGGTTCATGGTTTCAGAGCCCTGAGCTGCCATGCAAGAAGTCTGCCTATGCTGAAGTGGCCATGTTGGAAAGACCATGGAGACATAGGGACAAGCCAGGGGTGTCCAGCTCTTCCAGCCACAAGCTCCACAAGTATCACACCCAGGAGAGAGGAGGCTCTGTGATGATTCCAGCCTCGTTACTCTCTGACTGTAACGAAATGAGAGACCTCGACCAAGAAACATCTGTGGAGACCAGCCAGCCTCCAGAACCATGAGACACAGAACTAGGAAATGACTGCTATTATTCTGTTCCACTAATTTTAGTGTGGTTTATTATATAGCTGCAATACTCAGAACACTGGTCTTTCCCTTCATTAGACTTTGATTGGTGGATGTTTTTTATCCAAGTCTTGGACATTCTCCTGTTATGTATTATTCTCTTTCTGTCAGTAATCTCATTCTCCCCATGGTTTTATTTTGCAAATTTTTCCATTCCTCTTTTTAAATTAATTTTTATGAGCGAATAATTGATTTACAATGTTGTATTAGTTTCTGGTGTACAGCAAACTGAATCATATGTGTGTGTGTGTGTGTGTGTGTGTGTGTGTACACACATATAGATATACAGCTACTCTTTTTTTTAAAGATTCTTTTCCAATACAGAGTATTGACTTGTGCTATACAGTAGGTCCTTATTAGTTCTCTATTTTATACATGGTAATGTGTATATGTCAATCCCAATTTCCCAATTTATCCCTCTCCCCCACTGTCCTGCCTAGTAATCATAAGTTTGTACTCTGCATCTATGACCATTTCTGTGTTGTAAATCAGTTCATCTGTATCATTTTTTTCAGATTCTGTACCACATATAAGCAATATCATATGAATTTGTCTTTCTCTGTATCATTTATTTCACTCAGTATGGCAATTTCTAGATCCATTCCTGTTGCTGCAAATGGCATTGTTTCATTCTTCTTTTATGGCTGAGTAATAGTCCATTGTGTATATGTACCACATTTTCTTTATCCATTCTTTATTCATGGCTTTAAATAGCATTTGTATATTGTGAAGGTTGACTTTATGGGTCACCCTGATTGGGCAATGGGGTGCCCAGACATTTGGTTAAACATTATGTTTAAACTGTCAAACAAGAAGTTATTCCAGACAAATCCTTGTCCCTTATGTTCCCAAACCAATGCATCACCAAGTTCTAGCAATTATTTTTCTACATAAGAACCATTATAAGTTATTTGGGTCCTGACTTGTGCCAGCCTCGTCCAACCACTATTGTCTATCCCATAGGATAATTCAGTAAATTTTCAATATTCTCTTTACTTCTAATTTTGCCATTTCTACTGCTACCACTCTATAATACAGTCTTCATGTAATGGGTGTTTTAAACAGAAATCATATGACTTTATCTCCCTGTTTAAGAACTTTCAATCAACCAGCCCATCCCCAGCCAGAGACAGGCAGACGAGGGCAGCTAGAGGTGAAAGGGGGCAATCACGGCCCCAGAGAGGCATCCTCTACCAAACTGCAAGCAGACTTCATTGCTAACCAAAGCTTCTTGGGATTCTGGGAGGGTTGCAGCCAGAGATCAGCTCCCCAGAAGAGACACAAGGCACACCCGAGAAGACGCGCTCATTGTTCACCCAGAAAACTGAGCAGCTGGGATGGGGGAGGCGCTAAGTCACAGGCTTCAACTGGGGGTGACTGCACTCACCAAGCACCTGGTCACCTGAGGTGCTCAGACCTGGGACAAGCACAAAACACAGGCCCAACCAAGTCTGTGCTTTTGTGGCTTGTGGCATACCCAAGAACCTGAACCTGAGCAGCTGAGACCTGGGGAGTGCATGCAACCCAGGGCCAGCATCAGACAGCTCCTGGCAGAACAACCTAGAGCCTGAGCAGTGTAGACTAGGAAAGCACACACGCTGTGAGCGGGGGCAACCCCAGTGTGAATCACTGTGAGCATACACCAGTGATATTTGTTTGCAGTGTTCCTCCCTCCCCATAGCATGACTGAACAAGTGAGCCTAAAAAATATGACCACCACTGCGCCCCTTGTGTAAGGCGGAAATTAGACACTGAAGAGACCAGGTAAACAGAAGAAGCTAAAATAAACAGAGGGAACCGCTTTGGAAATGACAGGTGCAATAGATTAAAACCCTGTAGTTAGCACCAACTACATAGGAAGGGGCCTATAGACCTTGAGAAGTACAAGCTGGACCAAGGAACTATCTGAAAATGAACTGACCCCACACTGTCCACAACAGCTCCAGAAAAAGGTCTAGATATATTTTGACTATTATCATTTTTTTAATTAAAAAAAATTTAAAGTCCCCTATTACTCCTTTAATTTTCATTTTTATAACATACTATTGCCTTGCAAAAAAAGAACAGACCCTATTTTTAAAGCAAACTTCATATATATATATATATTTATAATTTTTGTGACTTTTTTTAATATTGTATTTTTGAGAATCTAACCTCTGCTCTAGATTTTTAATCTTTGTTTTTTGGTATTTGTTATCAACTTTGTACCTTTAAGAACCCAATCTTCAGTACCCATTTTTACTTGGGAGTGAGATCGCTGGCCTGATTGCTCTCTCCCCCTTTTGACTCTCCTTTTTCTCCACCAGGTCACCTCTATCTCCCCCCTCCCCCTTTTCTTCTCTACAGAACTCTGTGAATATCTTTGTGTGTTCCAGGCTGTGGAGAACAATTAGGGAACTGATTACTGGCTGGATCTGTCTCTCTCCTTTTGATTTCTCCCTTTTATCCTCCTGGCCACCTCTGTCTCCTTCCTCCCTCTTCTCTTCTCTGTGTAATTCTGTATACCTCTCCAGGTGTCCCTCACTGTGGAGAAACTTTTCATCAATAACCTAGACATTTTATCATTGGTACTGTATAGATGGAGAATTCTTGAGGCTGCTGTAAGAATAACACTGAAAAACAGGCAGGAGGCTTAAGTCCAAATCCTGAGAACACCCGAGTACTCTTGAATCCAGGAAACATTCATCTATAGGAGCTCATCAAATGCCTCCATACCTACACTGAAACCAAGCACTACCCAAGGGCCAATAAGTTCCAGAGCAAGACATACCATGCAAATTCTCCAGCAACACAGGAACATAGCTGTGAGCTTCAGTATACAGGCTGCCCAAAATCACACTAAACCCATTAACATCTCAAAACTCATTACTGGACACTTCATTGCACTCCAGAGGGAAGAAATCCAGCTCCACTCACCACAACCCTGACACAAGCTCCCCTAAGCAAGAAACCTTGACAAGCCACCCATCCAACCCACCCACACTGAGGAACCTCCACAATAAAGAGTAACCACAAACTTCCAGAATACAGAAAGGCCACCCCAAAAACAGCAATATAAAAAATATGAAAAGGCAGAGAAATACTCAGCAGGTAAAGTAACAGGATAAATGCCCACCAAACCAAACAAAAAAGGAAGAGACAGGGAATCTACCTGACAAAGAATTCTGAATAATGATAGTGAAAATGATCCAAAACCTTGAAAACAAATTGGAGTTATAGATAAATAGCCTAGAGATAAGGATCAAGAAGATGCAAGGAAGATTTAACAAGGACATAGAAGAAATAAAAAAGAGTAAACATATAATGAATAAAGCAATAAATGAGATAAAAAACACTCTGGAGGGAACCAACAGTAGAATAACAGAGGCAGAAGATAGGATTAGTGAGGTACAAGATAGAATGGTAGAAATAAATGAAACAGAGAGGAAAAAAGAAAAAAGAATAAAAACAAACAAACAAACCGAGGACAACCTCAGAGACCTCTGGGACAATGTTAGATGCCCCAACATTCGAATCATAGGAGTCCTAGAAGAAGAAGACAAAAAGAAAGACCATGAGAAAATACTTGAGTAGATAATAGTTGAAAACTTCCCTAAAATGGGGAAGGAAATAATCACCCAAGTCCAGAAACCCAGAGAGTCCCAAACAGGATAAACCCAAGGTGAAATACCCCTAGACACATATTAATCAATAACAAAGATCAAACACAAAGAACAAATATTAAAAGCAGCAAGGGAAAAACAACAAATAACACACAAGGGGGTTCCCATAAGGATAACAGCTGATCTTTCAATAGAAACTCTTCAGGCCAGAAGGGAATGGCAAGAGATACTTAAAGTGATGAAAGAAAATAACCTACAACCCAGATTACTGTACCCAGCAAGGATCTCATTCAAATATGAAGTAGAAATCAAAAGCTTTACAGACAAGCAAAAGCTGAGAGAATTCAGCACCACCAAACCAGCTCTCCAACAAATGCTAAAAGATCTTCTCTAGACAGGACACACAGAAAAGGTGTATAAACTCAAATCCAAAACAATAAAGTAAATGGCAATAGGATCATACTTATTAATAACTACCTTAAATGTAAATGGGTTGAATGCCCCATCNTGGGTTTTGAAAAGTGGCACTGACCCCTGTCACCATGCCTTCAGTGTCAAAGAGGTAAATGAAGGGGATGATAGTGCACGGAGAAACTTGAGGGTGTAAAGCTAGTGAAGGCCTAAGCTTCGCTTCCCACATCTACTGGGAGTCAGGGAGTAGCTGTGGAGTTTTCCATTTCATCATGTTTATAGGAGTAGAGAAGAGGTGCAGTGTGAGGATCCCAGGCCAACGGTCCAGAGGGGTTCTCTGAGCTCCTTCACTCAGCCAGAGGAACAAAATGTTTCTGGTGCAGCCAAGAAGATTGTGCCTGTGACACTGAAATTCAAAGGCACTAGGGGTGCCCGGGGGCCAAGACAATTCCGGCATCTCATTATTGTCAGGAGGCTCTGAGGAACCGCAAGAGACCTGGGTGCCATGTCAGAGGGGACAAGACTGAGGAAAAGGTGCAGGGGCAATGCTTTCTCTAATCATCTAAGAAAGCCTGAAGGGAAGGGAAGCAGCTCAGTCACGTCCGACTCTTTTTNGTCAGGAGGCTCTGAGGAACCGCAAGAGACCTGGGTGCCATGTCAGAGGGGACAAGACTGAGGAAAAGGTGCAGGGGCAATGCTTTCTCTAATCATCTAAGAAAGCCTGAAGGGAAGGGAAGCAGCTCAGTCACGTCCGACTCTTTTTGACCCCATGGACTGTAGCCTACCAGGCTCCTCTATCCATGGGATTTTCCAGGCAAGAGTACTGGAGTGGGGTGCCATTTCCTGCTCCAGAAGATCTTCCTGACTGAGGGATCGAACCTGGGTCTCCCACATTGTAGGCAGATGCTTAACCATCTGAGCCACCAAGGAAATGCCTAAGATGTCAAAATTTACTCTGAGTTGGTAACATGCGTCCTGTTACTGATGGAGCAGGGGTTTGAGGAAGAAACTAGGTTTAGTTCTAAGGGAATTTTTTTTTTTTTTTACTTTCTATACATATCTAAGTATGTGGCTTGAAAATTCTTACCTACTCTGTGTATAAATCCTTAGAAATATCCTCAGTTTGGAGGACTTATGGATGAGGAGCAGTGTGCTAAGTTGCTTCAGTCGTGTCTGACGCTTTGTGACTCCATGGACTGCAGCCTGCAAGGTTCCTCTGTCCATGGGATTTCCCAGGCAAGAATACCGAAGTGGGTTGCCACAGGGGATCTTCTCTACTCAGGAATCAAACCCATATCTCTTCAGTTCAGTTCAGTTGCTTAGTCGTGTCCAACTTTTTGCAATCCCATGGACTGCAGCACTCCAGGATTCCCTGTCCATCACCAACTCCCAGAGCCTGCTCAAACTCATGTCCATCAAAAATTAGTGATGCCATCCAACCATCTCATCCTCTGTCATCTCCTTCTCCTTCTGCCTTCAATCTTCTCAGCATCAGGGTCTTTTCCAGTGAGTCAGTTCTTCACATCAGGTGGCCAAAGTACTGGAGCTTCAGCTTCAGCATCAGTCATTCCAGTGAATATTCAGCACTGATTACTAAGATTGACTGCTTTTATCTCCTTGCAGTCCAAGGGACTCTCAAGAGTCTTCTCCAACACTACAGTTCAAAAGCACCAATTCTTCAGTGCTCAGCTTCCTTGACAGTCCAACTCTCACATCCTACATGACTGCTGGAAAAACCATAGCTTTGACTAGATAGACCTTTGTCAACAAAATAATGTTTCTGCTTCTTAATATGCTGTCTAGGTTGGTCATAGATATTTTTCCAAAGAGCAAGCATCTTCTAATTTCATGGCTACAGTCACCATCTGCAGTGATTTTGGAGCCCCCCCAAAATAAAGTCTGTCACTGTTTCCATTGTTTCCCCATCTATTTTCCATGAAGTCACGGGACCAGATGCCATGATATTTGTTTATTGAATGTTGAGTTTTAATCCAACTTTTTCACTTTCCTCTTTCATGTTCATCAAAAGGATATTTAGTTCTTCTTCACTTACTGCCATAAGGGTGGTGTTATCTGTATATCTGGTTATCTGTATATCAGGTTATCCGTATATCAGGTTACTGATGTTTCTCCCAGAAATCTTGATTCCAATTTGCACTTCATCCAGCCGAGCATTTTGCATAATGTACTCTGCATATAAGTTAAATAAGCAGGGTGTATACAGCCTTGATGGAGAAGGCAATGTCACCCCACTTCAGTACTCTTGTCTAGAGAATCCCAGGGATGGGGCAGCCTGGTAGGCTGCCGTCTTTGGGGTAGCACAGAGTGGGACATGACTGAAGTGACTTAGCAGCAGCAGCAGCAGCATACAGCATTGATGTACTCCTTTCCCAATTTGGAACCAGTCTGTTGTTCCATGTCTGGTTCTAATTGTTGCTTCTTGACCTGCATACAGATTTCTCAGGAGGCAGATAAAGTGATCTGATATTCCTATCTCTTGAAGAATTTTCCACAGTTTGTTGTGATCCACACAGTCAACGGCTTTGGCAGAGACAATAACGCAGAAATAGATGTTTTTCTGGAACTCTTTTGCTTTTTCTATGATCCAGTGGATGTTGGCAATTTGAACTCTGATTCATCTGCCTTTTCTAAATCTAGCTTGTATATCTGGAAGTTCACAGTTTGCATACTGTTAAAGCCTGGCTTGGAGAATTTTGAGCACTACTTTGCTAGCATGTTCACTTCAGTTGAGTTCAGTCGCTCAGTTGTGTCCAACTCTTTGTGACCCCATGAATCGCAGCACGCCAGGCCTCCCTGTCCATCACCAACTCCCGGAGTTCACTCAGACTCATGTCCATCGAGTTGCTGATGCCATCCAACCATCTCATCCTCTGTCATCCCCTTCTCTTCCTGCCCCCAATCCCTCCCAGCATCAGGGCCTTTCCAATGAGTCAACACTTCACATGATGTGGCCAAAGTACTGGAGTTTCAGCTTTAACATCATTCCTTCCAAAGAAATCCCAGGGCTGATCTCCTTCAGAATGGACTGGTTGGATCTCCTTGCAGTCCAAGGGACTCTCAAGAGTCTTCTCCAGCACCACAGTTCAAAAGCATCAATTCTTCAGTGCTCAGCTTTCTTCAAAGTCTTCTTTGAGGGATAGGAGACTCCAGCCCACTCTTTCTGCCATGGATGTATTAACACATTGAAAAATACTCAGAGAGGCTTGTTTCCACTTAAAAAATATATTGATTCTCATGATGGATCCATTAAATTGCCCTTTATCTCTGCTACCCATGTCCTTTATTTTAAGCATTTCTATTTGGCATCCTATTTCAGTATTCAGTGCTCTAGGTTGATATTTCCCATATGTTCAGGCACGTTGTGCATCTTTTCTAATAAAGTATTTAATATATTAATCATTATTGATTTATATTCCTAGTTGATAGCCCCAATACCTGGGTAATCACTGAGTATGGTCCTGTTGATCATTTTGTCTCCTGACAGTGGTTATTTTTATCTTTATATTGCAAGCTGGATATAGCAAATAGAACAGTAGAGAGTGTAGTATAAACACTATTTATGCTTGCAAATAATTAGTGAATCAGTGGACATGAGTTTGAGCAAGCTCCAGGAAATGGTGAAAGACAGGGAAGCCTGGCGTGCTGCAGTCCATGGGAATGCAAAGAGTTGGACACTACTCAGACTGAACAACAACAGCAACAAATGCTTGCAGATAGGAATAACATCTGGGGTTTGAGTCAATGTGATCAGAGACTCAGCTTGTTTCACCTTTGTTGTTGCTTTAGTGCCTCACCAGCTTCATTTGCCTGGTATTGTTGCTGTTGTTATTTAGCCGCTAAGAAGTGCCCGGCTCTTTGCAACCTCATGGACTGCAGCACTCCAGGCTCCTCTGGCCTCCACTGTCTCCCTTAGTTTACTCAAACTCATGTGCATGGAGTCAGTGATGCCACCTAACCAGCTCATCCTCTAGTATTATCTTGTGCTTAAGGAGAGGGCTGGTTTACCAGATGGTTTTGTCATGTCCCCACTCTGCCCTCAGCTGTACCTCTTTCCTGTGTATCCACATGTCACAGAAATTGTCTAATACTGTCTTTCACCTTGCTGCTGCTGCTGCTGCTAAGTCGCTTCAGTCATGTCCGACTCTGTTCGACCCCAGAGATGGCAACCCGCCAGGCTCTCCCGTCCCTGGGATTCTCCAGGCAAGAACACTGGAGTGGGCTACCATTTCCTTCTCCAATGCATGAAAGTGAAAAGTGAAAGTGAAGTCGCTCAGTCGTGTCCGACTCCTAGCAACCCCACGGACTGCAGCCCACCAGGCTCCTCCATCCATGGGATTTTCCAGGCAAGAGTATGGAGTGGGGTGCCATTGCCTTCTCCACTTTCACCCAGTAGTAGATTGTTATTGCTTGGTACTTGGTGGTTGCTAGCATAGCAGTGATAGTGGGGTTTGGGAGGTGTTCTCTGTTGCCCTGCTTCTGCCTCATTCCTAGACAGACTCTATATCCAAGGGTCTCAGAGTTTGGATTTAGTGATCTTACCCTTCCCCCAAATTGTCTGGGCCAGGTCCAGTTTGCTGTCCATCCTCTAATCATAGAGGGTTTTTTTGTCTGTTTTCTTTGCTACAGCTAAAATGAGTCTTTACCTGTGCTCTGGAAGCAAGAGGGTTTGCTGTCTTTCCACTGACAACTTAAGTATTTGTTCCTAAGGGGAGAAGGATCTGAGCAGGATTTGTGCTTTTCTCCCCTGTCCATGTTGTCCTAAAAGACCTCAGAACTTTGTTGGATTTTCTGGAATCTTCTATTGTAAATTAGAAGCAACATTCACTCAGCTTTCTATATCCTAATGGAGATTAGAAGTCTCTAGACATATTATTTTCAGTTGTCCTTTTGTTTGTTTACAAGTTTGATTCATGATCTCTATAAAAAGTTGAAGTTATGGCAAGAGTTGCTTTAAAAAATTAAGTTAATTGAATCATTTCACACAAATACAACTCCTTCAAGATTTGTTTTTCCTGGTTCAATTATAAGCTTTGGAGAAAATGGCTATGGATTTGAACTAAGGTATAACAGCTCTTTACCAGCTGAGCTATTAGGGAAACCCTGGACTTCCCTGGTGGCTCAGACGGTAAAGCGTTTGTCTACAATATAGGAGACCTGGGCTTGATGCCTGGGTCAGGAAGATCCTCTTGAGAAGGAAATGGCAGCCCACTCCAGTACTCTTGCCTGGAAAATCCCATGGACAGAGGAGCATGGTAAGCTATAGTCCATGGGGTCAGCAAAGAGTTGGACACAACTGAATGACTTCACTTTCACTTTCATAACAATTCTGGACCTCAGTGTGAGGTGCTAACACTTCAGTGTTAACACTGATTAAGAATCTGGACATGGAAAGATATCACTTGATGGTGAACAGGTTCTAACCTAATGGTATAGAGTGAGTGGTCAGCAGTGAACCACACAGAAATGATCAAAGCATCAGTGCTAGGAGGCATGGATTTCCTAGTATCTGAGGACAAAACTCTTCCACAGTTGTATCTCCAGCACCTGGAACAGTGTCTAGCACACAATTGTCACTTCATAATATTTTTTCTATGAATAAATGAATGAATGAGAAAGCCCCATATTTCTTGCAGACATAGTGCTGAAGCCTCGAGAAGGAGACACTGGGCTTTCTGCTGCTTATAAGGGTATATGAAAAGTTCAATCACTAATCGGAAAGATGAAAGAGGTATACCAAATTACATGACAGGCTGGTAAAGAGTGTAAGTTAGGTTTCTTTAATGAGACTGATGGTGTTTTATAAACTGCATTTTCAACTCATTATTAGTTTTGGACAAATCTCTACTAAAAAGAAGCAAATAAGAAAAATAAACTTAGAAAACTGGTGGTGGAATAGAAAATAAAAGAGGAAAACATAAGGAAAGAGCAATTCACAAAAAAGTATAATTGAATACCTTCTATTTATCTAGTTCTGCGATATGCAGTGTGCGGTATAAGTTCAAAAAATGTGTTGAATAAGTTTCATCAGATAGCTAAAAGAGAGCCAGGCAGAATTTGATAGAGGGAAAAAAAATCAAGAGAAAAAAGGCCAGATATGCACAGACCTGTGTCTATTGATAACAAATTCAAAAAAAAAAAAAAAAAAAAAAAAGTAGATGAAGAGGTTAAACAAAGCAACTGAGATCCATCATAGATGGTTCCATCTCATATTAATTTGTTAATCATTTTAAACCACTGAAGAATGTCTAAAAATATGAATTTAAAAATTAGTTACTTTTTCTCTGGCTGACCTGTCTCTGGGTATCTAAAAGATTCTCCAACAATAAATTTCACTTTATTCTAAATTGGTTTTCACAGTGAAAAAAAAAATATTGAAAAAAGGAAAGTCTGTTCCTATGCTGCCACCTTACGCTACTGTCATGGTCAGACTCTGTTGCCTTGGCAACTTCACAAGATAAAATGTGCAGCTGTATCCACCTGTGATGTCATAACAGATGGCATGGTCTTGGCAGCAGAATAAAATGGATGCTTTCTCATTAGCTATTTTCTGTTTGGACTGTCTCAGCATCATTACTCATAGGAAAGATCACATGCTATCTGTTTTAAGTGTGGTACTCTTTGAAGCACAAACTCCAGAGTTCTTCATCTTTCTTCCTTCAAATCAGTCAGTCAGCATGGGACTGGAATATACTGAGTCCCTGGGTTCCTATGGTTATACTGTTTGTTTCTTACACAGTATCCATTCCCTCCTTCCTAATTTTGTTTGGATAATTACCTGTCACCAATCTTTAACAGTCATGTGTGTCTCAGGAAGATGAACTTATCTGCACTCCAGAAAATGGATCCTAACATATAAGCCAATTAGAGTAATTCTATCCCCTTGCTAGTGATTTACTCAGGGACCCAGGTTTAAGCTAATCAGCGCAACTATATCCTTGGGGCTGTATTGGTGCAGGATTGAGTACACAATTAGTTTGGTTCAAGCAAGTTCAAAGAACTTTCATTCTATGGTTGGAGGAAAGAATGTCTTTCACTGGTTAGACAAGGACAAGGAAGTTATTTTTGCCACAGTTACAGTGAGCAGGCAAGTTGAGAGTCTGGAGGATGTGAGTCTGACCCAAAGCTGACACCTGGTATAAGGGCAGGCAGAGAGAAAAGCAGAGTGATACAGTCAGAGCTCTTCATGGTGCTTTTTTGTAGACCATCTCACCCTTGGACCTCGAGTTACACAATGCAATGCATTCTGTTACTGCTTAACCCAGGTTAGAGTAGGGTTTCCTGTAACCAAGAGCATCCTAACTGATATGATTCTAGTTTCCAACAGCAAATATGTGATCCTAAATGGACTCCTTCATGTCTTTGGACCTCAGGACTTCCATTGAACAATTAAGGGAGTGGATAGCAATCCATGTCTAAAAAGCAAAATACATGAACCATGTGTTTTGTTACAGACACCATGAAGTTTTTAAAACAGTATAAGAAGTCAAGTGGGCAATTAGGGTCCAAAGTTTAAAGGCAAAAGATTGTAAACTTTGTTACATTTTAAGAACAATGGGCTTGTGGAAGTGTGCCTGATGGGCTTTGTGGGAGGTTCCAAAATACTCAAACTCTAGTTGTTACAAGAAAACTCAAGAAGGGGAAAGTAGTGAACATTTTGGAAAGCTGCAGAGTTCACTGAGTGACTGTTTCCTTCCTCACATCACCTGTAGGGGAGGGATGGCTGGTTGCTTCACTTCCTCCTTAGGGACTCTGGGAGAATAGCTCATGCAGATTGGGAGTGCTTGCAACAGAGGAGACCTTATTCCCTCCTCAGATATTGGCTTGGCTAGTGGCTTAATAGACTTCCCAGGTGGTGCCAGTGGTAAAGAATCTCCTTCAGTGCAGGAGACACCGGTTCCAGCACTGGGTCAGGAAGATCCCCTGGGGAAGGAAATGGCTACCTACTCCGGTATTCTTGCTGGCGAAATCTCATGGACAGAGAAGCCTGGAGGGCTACAGTCCATGGGGTCTTAAAGAGCGGGACATGACTGAGCAACTAAGCACCCAGTGGCTTATTAATCTAACCCTTTATCACTCTGAACAAGGAAAAAGAGAACTAGAAGACAGCAAAGCTGAGAAAGGAACATAGTGAAGCAGTGTGTCCTGAGTTTGGCTGAGATTCTTGAGGATGGCACCAAGAATATTAGCCTGGGTCACTTGCTGAGTCAGGGAGTCCAAGTAGGATGGATCACATTTTCAGGGGACTGGGAATATGAGTAAATTGGACATATACTGGGGCTCCAAAAGCTATGAAATTGTGCAGATAAGGGATGGCCTGCAGCCTTGAGCGAGGATTTCAACATCTGATGTACCTCACACAAGGTCAGTCCTCCCTAGTATAGCAGAATGGTCATCACTTTTGGAAAGGAAGGTAGGAAAGAAAAATACATTTTTTTTTTTTGGTACAATACTTACCAATGCTGTTGCATAATTACACATTTCTAAATGTTTCTTGAGAGGAGAATAATAAACACTCATTTTCTGGCTCTGATCCTATTCCTTCTCCCACTTCACACCTTTCTAATTTTTTATACACATCTGGAACTCTTGGCATACTGGGCCCACTTGCTGCTCATGAAGTACAGCATGCCCTTGTTCACACACTTAGACCTGAGTCCCAAATGCCTTCTCTCCTGGTCTCTCTGGCAAAACCCATCTTCCTCTATCAAGAAGGGACCTTGAAAGTTTTTCTGACCAACCTATACATGATTTGGGTCTTTCAGAACATCCTGTGCATCTCTTTTCATTCTTCTTTATTTACTTCTTGGATCAAGGATATTTGAAGTTTCTCATGTGTGTGAAGTTTCTCATGTGTGTGTGTGCGTGCACACACACGTGCACTTAGTAACTCAGTCACGTGTCCGACTCTGCAACCTCATGGACTGTAACCTGCCAGACTCCTCTGTCCATGGCGTTTTCCAGGTGAGAATACTGGAGTGAGTAGCCATTCCCTTCTCCAGGAGATCTTCTGAACCCAGGAATGAAACCTGGGTCTCCTACATTGACAGGCAGATTCACTGTCGTCTGAGCCACCAGGGAAGCCACTGAAGTCTCCAAGGTAATCCAAATTTGATATTTTTCTAAACCTGAATTTGCACCATTTGCTTTTCTTTGTATTCGTTTCCAATGAACATTTTTCCACTTTTTCACATTTTCTCCCTAATTCTCTGCCATCATAAGGTTTTTTGGAATTCGAATGGCATTCTCCACTCTCTCCTTTCTAGAAAAGAATTGACAGAGCTGGTCGAATAGTAAAATCCTATTATTTGTATAAATAGGGATATTTTTAATGATTATCTAATCAACATCCTTGTTTCAATGATAAGGGATCTGAGTTTGTCAGAGGTGAAATGACTTCTCCAATTGAGCTATTTTATAGGAAATCCAAAGCACAAACCCTGACATCCCAAGAAGCAGTAAAGTGTTGTGTGAGTCTGCCCCCCCACCCCCGTACTGAAGTCAAATCCAAACAAGCCATCTTAATTGGAGCTCACTCATGAATCTTAAACATCTAAACATCATGAACACTAAACATCTCCTAAGTAATCTCACACTGATTTGAGAAACTCTGGTCACAGATTTGAACACAGTGTACTCCAAGCCAATAAATAAGTGACACCCTTAGGTAGGACCAAAATGTATATAAGATAGAAAGGAACAGGAAAAGGTATCTAGCACAAATTGTGGTGTGCCCCATGCACCATTCTCAGAATTTGGGATTCTTAAAACTGGAACTTACCCTCCAAGTTACTCAGGAGTGCTTTCTATGTGTCAAGCATTTCAACAGACCACTGACATACAAAACCTTATTCATTCATTACAAAGCAAACGTGCAGAAGAAAGTGCTACCTCTATTTTTAAAATTATAGAACTCAGGCTCAGATAAAGTACATTTCTTACTCATATTTATAGCCAAGAAGTTGAAGGGGTGATATATACACTCAGATGTACCCTANATTCATTACAAAGCAAATGTGCAGAAGAAGAAAGTGCTACCTCTATTTTTAAAATTATAGAACTCAGGCTCAGATAAAGTACATTTCTTACTCATATTTATAGCCAAGAAGTTGAAGGGGTGATATATACACTCAGATGTACCCTAGTCTAGTACCTTAAACTTCTGTACCTAAATCAGATTTACTTCCTCTGGTTTTACAGTTTACAGGAAATAGAGTTCCTAGCTTCAACTGGAATATTAGAGCCTGGGATAGATTCTGTTTTGAGAGTCAGTCCTTTCTATATGTGAATACCTCTGGTTTTTTCCCTCTAATTTTAGATCCCCAAATTTGCCTATGAGAAACTCCCTCCCATGAGTCTCTTAGAGAAAACCAATTCTTTGTAACTCTGTTTTTCCTTAGCTCCTGCTGTCTTCATCAACCTGGAATATTCATTTCTTCAGGGAAAACATCCAGTATTATCTCAACTATCATTTGTGAAACTTTCTTTCTTTCTAGATTCCTCCTGAGTGGCACTTCCTGTACCTTACAATTTAGAGCTGGAAGCATCACTGTTGAAATAACAGTACCCAGAACAGGGCATGACACTCCATCTATAGTCTATTTTCAACTTGATATTAAATTTCAATAAAAGCAGTCCATGTAAGTGTGCTGGCTTTTTTATTAAGATCCCATCCAGCACACTAAAGACAGATTTTTCTGAGCACCATTCCAAGGCTTAAGAACTCTCAAGAAACTCTCAAAAACTAAGCCAACAACACTTAAGATTCATCCCATGGAAACAAAACAACATTAACATGCAGTCAAATGCAGCGGAATTGCATCTCAAGTTCCAACATTAAAGACTTTTCAGGAAATCACAAGTTTCTCAGCTCTGGGTTAATTTTATTCAATTAGAGTCAAGTCCTCTATGGGGAGACTTTTGCCAGCATCTGTGCTGAGATGAGCATTTCTGATACCATTTCCATGAACTCTCCAGTTAGTGAAATCAGTTGGAGATTAATAGAACCACAAGTTGAAGACTGGGTCATATGCTAAGAAATTTAGTTCTTTCTTTCGACTGCACTTTTCAGAAACTTGCTTTTATTTATAATGGGTTCCCAGAGCACCTGTGGACCCTCTTATCCCACTCAAGTGAGAGTCAGTAACAATGTAAAGAATCATGTTTCTCTGTGTTCTTCTCCATCTAGTAGCTGGGAAACTTCCAATCAGCTGCTAAATAACAGACCATTAGTACAGAAGCAATGTGGACAAGAAGAAAAATGTATCTCTTGGATGTCACAGCTAGTAAACACTGACTGTTTATATGTTTACAATAAAGAGTCAGCTAGATTGTGAACAATACCAGAACATTTCTGTCTTTACCATCATATTACCTGAATGGTAGATGATGCTGTATACATTTTCATGAATAAATAACTGAACTAACAGAATAAAACTGACAAATAGTTGAATCATGAAGTTTGGGTGTTTCCAGGTGGAGTCTCTAGATCCTCTTTCAATGATACAGTCTTTAGATTCATGGCCATTGTTTATTCAGTTCAGTTCAGTTCAGTTGCTCAGTCATGTCTGACTCTGCGACCCTAAGAACCGCAGCACGCCAGGCCTCCCTGTCTATCGCCAACCCCTGAAGTTCACCCAAACCCATGTCCATTGAGTCAATGATGCCATCCAACTATGTTAACCTCTGTTGTCGCCTTCTTCTCGTGCCCTCAATCTTTACCAGTATCGGGGTCTTTTCAAAT